>JAEIFU010000491.1:0-125993 GCA_018904235.1 Lordiphosa stackelbergi
ATTATGCAACCAAGGCTGCAAACCTCTAAAATTTTGAGAAAGGTTCGGTCCAGGGGGTTCGAACCCGTTGAAAAACTTAAGGTTCGGTTCGCGGACCGGTTCTTGGAAACCCCTGAACCCAAGGTTTTGGTTCGAGCCTCGGTTCGCTTGAACATAAAAGAATACTTTCGGTTCATAAATACCTATTTGTTTAAATAATATTCTATATTTCAATAATGTTACTTTAGTTGTCAAATTTAATAGCTGAAATTTACAACTTTTAAGAACTGCTAAGTTTAAGGTAATAAGCATTATATCTTCTATGAGCTGCATTATATCTTCCCAGCTTCACAAGCTCTTAGATCAGAAAGATCAAACTTAAGTGTTGAAAAGGCTCGTTCAACTGATACCTGAGTTGCCGGAACAGCAAGTATAGTAAAGGCAATTTTTTTAAATCCTCGTTTTTTGACCTTTCAAGAATTTTGAAACATTTGTCGATGTATGTTGTCTTGGACAATTGTCGAAGGAATCTATAACATAATTTACAGATTTTATATTTAATACTTGTTCATTGCTTTCTATGGCTTTCATAAACTTCTCCTATTTGCAATTTGCAATTTATTTAAAGGTGAATTTTGAAAACTTTTATTAAAAATTTCTTTGTGGAGCTTCAGAAGAAGTTAACTATGTTGAAAATCTAAGAGCATTGCAGCCAATATTGGCACTGAGCTTATAATAAAAGAACGTTAATCGAACTTTATAGTAATAAACAAACGATTTCAGAACAATTGCTCGAAATGAAAAGCCAGCGGAATTAAAATCACTTGGTTGTAATTGAGAATTAGCAGTTTTCAATTCAATAGATTTTAGGTTGAGCTTCTTTAAAGAACTCTGAGTACATGAATCTTTAATTGTTAGTAAACGTTCGCACATTTTATGGGTTTAAAGGATTTCATATATTATGTCCTCCAGGAAATCTATTGAGGTAACTTGGTCATAGTCCACATCAAGAAATGCTTTTGATGTACATAGTTGCATTCCTGTTCTGCTCTGTTGTTGTCATTCAAAAGTTCTCTGCTCGATCCAAATTCGCTTCATTATCGACGTTGATAGTATAAACCAGACCTAGAGAAATGTCGCAGGATTGGAGAACTCATTGAATGAGAGCAGTTAGATTACAAGCATTTTATATATTTCACTGTAAATGTCGTTGGACGAAATACATAAGTGTTGAACCGAACCTAATTTTTTGAAAAAGCGGTCCGGTTCGGGTTCAGGTTCGAGAAGTCAATAATATTAGGGGTTCGGTTCATGGTCCGGTTTGTCGGACTCAAAAAACCCGAACCGAACCGGAACCACAGAATCGAAACCGTTTGCCGTTATTACGTATTGGAACCGATATAACCGGAACGAGAAACTAAAAGTTGGTACCGGTACGGTTTCGGTTTTTTTACCTTTGCTGTACGCATCGCAGTTTTAGTCAGACGTTTGTTAAAACAATCATAACACGTCCTTTACACGATGCCATATTTTTTTGCAACTTTTTTAGGAGAGTACAAATTACTAATCACCTATGTAAAATGACACTTGCAAAAAATCTCGCATATTGTAAAGGGCGCTTAACTTACTATGATTCATTTGTTTTGGCAGCAAACTAAAATAGTGCATACATATGTTGCTTTAAATTTTGGAATTCTACAAGAACTCAACTCTTTTCATTCACGGAGTCAATCAAAAAGTGAGGTCAAAAGTGTCAAACCTATTCAGATGAGCCAAAAATAGAGTTAACACATTTAGCGAATTTCTTGACGAAAGCAAAATTCTAAATTACCGTTACATTTGTCCGTAATTTTACTTTTTCTTGCATATAACGAGTAAACAAATAAAGGTTCAAAATAAAAAAAAAAAAAAAAAAATTGAATTGGAGCAAAGGAGAGGGAAAAATGTGAGCAAGATTTTTCAAACCTATTCAGTTGAGCGCTGTACGTGAAGTGACAAAAATATTCCAGGCTACTTGATTAGATGACAAAGTTGAGTTTTTTTTTTTCAGTTTTGGCTAGTCCATTCAGTTTTACAATAAATACTTCAAAAGCTTTTCAATTTTTGTTCTATTCATTTAAATATATTTTGTGGTCGTATAAATTAGTCATCAAGCGTTGATTTTAATTGGAATTTTTTCCACTTTCATCGACTCCACCCATTTAATTGCAAACTTTAGTCTTAAAATAAAAACAAATACGAATATAAAAGCATGGCTAAAAATGTGGCCCTTATAAATACAATTGTGCTTTAACATTAATTCCTCCATTTCCTGCTTAATTGGCCATCAGTTCCCATCATTGTGCGGATATTAATGGGGAGCTTGAGGTAGTTGCTGTTGCTGTTGTGCTCGCCTCTTTTCCCAGTTTCAGCTGGGCCAGATCAAGGTCACTGGGTGGCTGTGTACGCCAATGTTCGTGTAGGTGCTGCAAATGTGCATAAGCAGCCATGGACATATTCAGACTGGGCATCACAGCCGTAAGACCCGGCTCGCCAGTAAAGGCCAAGCCACACAGGCCCAGGTACGTGTGAAAGGGATCTGGTGTGGCCTGTGGCCATTTGGCAAAGCCGCCCACCAGCTTATCCTGTGTGCTAAGAATATACTCGCGATTTTTGTCATAGTCCGTCAGCTCAAAGCCATCGAGTATACAAAGAGCGGCACCAATCCAAAAGGAATAACAAGTGTCTACGGGTTTATTGGGTCGCCCTTGAAAGCCATCCACTTGCCGAAAGACGAGCCAACGTTTGATGCGTTCTCGTGTGGTGGTGTCCAAACGTTGCAGTTGTCCACTTAACTGAAGAGCAGCCAGAGCACAAAATGTGGTACCCCCATGTGCTTCGCCCTCCAACTCTTGACTAAAACCAAAATCATAACGCAGGCTGCGCATAATAAACTGAAACATGGCCTCTTTGTTCACATCCCCCCAATAGTCCAGCATGTGACAAATGGTGGCAGCACAATAAACAAATCTCATGTCATCCTCACTGCCATCAATGCAGGCACTGAAGCTACCCTCGGGACGTTGGACAGCGGCCACACCATCAACAATACTTTTGCGATCCAGACGCGAGAGATCGTCACCCAAAGTGGCCAATACAGCCACACTGGTGTAGGTCATGGCCAGATGACCCCATTGGTATTTACGCATGCACTCCAGAACCTGATAGTCATCGGTTTTGGGAACCATGGCACGGCAGCCCTGCAAGTGGAATTTTAAATTGGAAAAATGTTGAAAGTGGTTTTGCATGTTGGTTGTGGTCTGTTAAATGGCTGATAAGAAAATGACGAGATAGAATTGGAGATAAGTTGAGTAGGAAGCAATGTTCCGGGTAGAGGGGCAACCTTGTAATGCTCTTAATAATTTAGCCTATACAGTAAGGACTTAAGAACCTCCCGCTGTCATCAGAAGGGACGATTCAGAGAATCTGAGCAGTTTAGAACAGTTGTTTAAGTCGCTCCAAGGATAGAGATTTCATTTTAAACCCAATGATAGGTCTAATCCTTTCAGAAGCTGACCTTCTCCCTGTTCTTTGAACAAACACATATTTATGATATGATAAATCTAACTCGCTAGCAGACTCCGGTAGACTACAAATATCAATATTGCGACGCATAGAAGATGCGACAAATGAGACAGCCGCTGTGCCACGTAAAAAGATAAGACTTACCTTGTTATTTGTTTACTTTTCATAGACACTCAACAATATTTAGTCTTACCATAAATCCACCGCAATGTTTCTCATTGTCGCGTGGCACCACCAGGCCACCATATATCCAATTTATGATAGCCTCACGAATTTGTGGCGATATTAAATGCAGGGAATTAAGCACATCCAGTCCACAAACGGCAAAGAATACAATGGTACTCCTGAAAAAATAATAATAGTATCCTTGTATTCTTATCCTGGTCACCCACCCTCATCCCCCCCCACTCACCTAGTGTTATCATGGGACGCCATTCGGGCTGGCAACAAGTGTAGAAAGCGTAAAAGATTTTTAGCATGCTTTGACAGCAGCACGGGCTCTGGCGCAATGGCGTCTTCCATATCTATATGGTAGGACATTTTGTATGTGGTTAGTATTGACTCAACTGGTAACAGGAACTGGAACTTGTTATTATCAGTGTGCGAGTGCGAGTGTGTGTTCTGATATGACTAATTGCGGCGGGTGACTTCGAAGATGGGGAAACAACAGCCCGTTGGGAGCGAATGCGCTCTGCTCAATGGCTGTGCACCTACACGTGCACGCATTTAAATAGTCTAGCAATTTACCTCTTTTGTTTATAAGCCGGTTTGCATTGTAATTTCAAGCAAATGGGAGAACAACAATAAAAACACAAGAGCAAAACGATATCAGAACTGCTGGGCACTTCTTCTTCGCGGTTTGGCCATTCGCAGAGAAATTATGTTTATACGTGGCGACAGTTCTTGATGTGCGCAGGTTCATTTTTTCAATAAAACCGAGAGCAAAGCAATTTTATATCTTGGGGAAACATTTAAATGGATCCATTTTATTTTAAATTTATGTAAAATAAACTAAATACTGGAAATGTTTAGATTAAATAGAATCGAAAACAACATAGAGTCTAATACTTCTCATTATTTGTTTGCGTTTTGGGACTGACCGGGGGGTTACTGAATTCAAACCAAGGCTGTAAACCTGTTCAGGGTTCGGTCCGGGAATTCAAACCCTTTGTAAAGTGTAAGGTATTACACCTAAGGTTTTGGCTCAAATCAGGGTCTCGATTTGTTGACCCATGTTTGCCTCTACTTTAGCCAATTTATCAAGAGAAGTCAATTTGGGATGATCTTTCAATTTGGGAAGGTAACCTCACTTATTACATTCACAGAAAACTAAAAACTCAGGAACATTGAACTCAAAATAAACACAAGCGTTATCAAAAAACAGTCAAAAACATTTAACACAATTGCCTTCAAAATATTTAAGAAAACTTTGTCCTTGTTTTAAGCTGACGGCTAGTTATTTCGTAAACAGGTTTTTGCCTATATGTACATAAATGTATGTACAACCTTTGATATTCCCTTTTTCATCCTAATTATGTTATGTTTTATTTCCATGTCAAAATAGCAAAATCGATTGGAATTCTGATACCCATCTATACAGGCCTGTTCCCGTTTCCGAATTCGATTCATCGAAATGGGTAAGAGTTGTGATATCTCAGAAATGATTAAAGAATTTGGGCGAATCTTTTTGTCATCAAGAGGGTCTAATAAAGGTAAATGGGGGTTTGAATTTTAAGGCCGAAGAATACAGATTGATTTTGGAAGCAAATACATTTACCAATTCCGATTCCGCATAATTTGAAAGGAATCGAAAACGAGAACAGGCTTGATAATTATCGTATGAACCGATAAAGTTAGAAATTCTATTTTTAAAGAATAGAATAAAAATATGTTTTTCGGTCATAAATCTAAGAAAGTTATTAAAAGCAAGAAGCAAGAAAATAATGAAAATGAGTCAAATTTCAAACTGGCGGACTTCATTGATTTTTTCTCGAAATTTAGAGATTGTTTTATATTTCTTATGTATTAATGCTTTCGATAAATGATCATTGTGAAGAACTTAAAAATATCACATTTCTTGTATTAGCTCTTCCTGACGCACAAGTATCCAGCCAAAGAGCAAGTATTAATAAAAGTTAACTAAATTCTCTAATATTATATGTAAAATATCAACACTCTAAACGTCTATTTGGGCGCGCGCACACTTGCAACTGAAAGATAAACTGATGGCTGATCATGATATTTAAGTAGGGAAGCAAGCCGAAATAAACAAACATGTTTGATTGATTCCGCAATGCTGAGCTTACAACTGAATTTCTACTGAAGTTCTGCCTTCAGTTCATCATTCAGCCACATGTGTGCACGTGCCCTTAATGATAAAAGTTTTGCATTAATTTCCAATTTAATGTTGTCCGAATTAGCGATAAAACAAAATTTTTCCTGAACCCTGGTTCGAACCGGTATCTTGGTTCAGCGACCTTCTGAACCCGCTCCGTGAACCCAAACATTTTAGGGGGTTCGAACCCCGGAGTGAACCACTTCCGATTTTAAGAAGGTTTGCAGCCCTGGTTTGAATAGGACCTTTTTATGGATAAATTAGGTCCGGTTCGGGGAGGTGAAATTTTTGAATGGTTCGGAGGGACCCAAGAAATTCTAACCGGACCTGTTCTTTCGGGTTTGGTTCCGGACCGGTTTGCAGAATTGATTCAAACTATTTACATCTACCGAGATGTCGAAATGAATTAAAATGCAGCCACCCGACAATGATTTTTCTGTCCAGTTCTTCATTTGCCCATTTCCACCAAAAGGTCCACCTGGACCAAAAAACTAAAAGTTGTTAAAAAAATTTGACTATAGATTACATGTAAATTCGCTATCTAAAATCTCACTGATGGTACAAAGGGATATACATGAATACATACGAAACCATGACAAACTATGGCAATGCAATTAACAGTAAGTTTTTGCTTCGCATTATAGCAGAAACCACATAAATATAATGATGGAATAAACTGTCCCGTGCGACATATCCCGTGCGAAAATGCTTAAGCTTAATTTTTTTTTAAAACTGTAAAACAAAAATCCGCTTCGTTTTGACTTTTTTTAAATTCAAATACGTATGATTGTCCAGTTCGACGTCATGGAAATGCCCATATTCATAGCCTCTAACCCTTAGCTAATACTCTGCCCAAATTGTTGGAGAAATGTGCCTGCAATTCAGCTAAGCAAAACTTTAGTTGGAGTGGATGCCGATTTGCGTAGATGTTGCTGATAGATTCGCTTCCAAAACGTCAGGTGTAGGTATTTGGAAGTCGACTCTCCAAGAAAATTTATTTCAGGATAATAATAATAATATCTCAAAAAACCACTTACACCACCTATCGGATTTTCAAAAAACGCAGCCCGCTCCGATTCTAATTTATTGAAATAAGCTGATTTGGTTAAAAATCAAATTAATATTTTAACTTAATTACAAATTTTCAAAAGCCAAATAAATTTAAAAATTTGTTATCAGTTGTCTTGTCGGTTTATGCGCCTTGATTTCGTTATATTCTGTCTTCAGTGTCGTGTAAACGCTGAACGTCTGCCCAGCGAATGGCACACAACCAATCAGCTGTTCGCAAGCCGCATTTTGTAATTTACTTTTAGTTAATTGTTAAAAATATAATATTTATATATTAAAAATGCGCTTAACACAATACTTAACCAGCAAGTTAAAGAACTTTTCCAATCTGCCCAAGGAATACATTGAGCGCAGCAAGAAACAGGTTAGACACAGACCTGGAGTAGTCGCAGACGCTCACGTAACCTCTTTGAACTCACTTTTAGGTCTTTTGGCAAACACCCAGGGAGACCAACTATTTGCCACGGACTGTTGAACGCAAGCGTTATCGTTATACCACCAACCGTTCATGGACAGGCCAATTTCGGCAACAGAACATGCCCGGCACCATGCGTCGCAAGGTGTTTGTGGAGCCTGTGGGTAAGCTTAGCCATTTGCATGTCACAAATTATGTGTATTCAATCCAGTCTCTTTCTTTAGAGGAGTGGAGCTTCTTCCGTGGCGATCGCATTGAAGTTCTGGTGGGAAAGGACAAGGGCAAACAAGGCATTATTAACCAGGTGATACCCGAACGCAATTGGGTCATTGTCGAGGGCATCAATTGGCATTATCGACGTGTGGGTGCGGAAAAGGAATTTCCAGGCATCATTATCAAATCGGAAGCTCCACTTCATGTGACCAAAGATATTCGGCTGGTAGATCCCTCCGATTTGCAGGGCACAGACTTTGAATGGCGCTTTACGGAGGAGGGTGAAAAAGTTCGTGTTTCCATGCGTTCTGGTAGAATTATACCCATTCCCGAGACGAATAATCAAACAATAGACTACAAAACACGAAATGCTTATATAGAAAGGGAAAAGGATACCCCAGGTACGCACTAAACATAGACTCTTTATTGATTGATGATGATTGAACATGATTTTTATTGATATGCAGCTGCTGTGGTGGGTGAAATAACGTTTCAGCCCAAGCTGTCCACTTTTGAAATGGACATTATGGAGGAAATGGGCATCAAGGAAGAGCGCACACCAGCCAAAAGCTATTGGTATTAGCCGTTACAAATTGTTTGTTTAATAATAATAATAATAAAAAAAAATGGTCATTTGCCCACGCCACTAAAGATCTCTTCGCGATGCTCCCTTAGGGTTTTGGCCAAACGTCTTACGGTCTGCTCGGCCTTGTCAAAATCATTTCGCAGGGTTTTGTTGAATGTCTCATAGAGCCAAGTGCAGGCTTTGGATATATTCGTCTCATAACTGTTGAATACGCTACTGGTATGCTCATATCTGTAACGAGTTGATATATGAAAGCCTAGTTTTAAGAACTGTGAACCAACAAAAAATTAAAAATACTTTTCAACTCCCTTAAAGATTACAAAACTACTAAATAAACGTGGCCTTGAGTCAGAATCCTCCCGCCGAAACCAAAATACAGCACCAAAAAAAATCCTAAAATATATATTATCAAAGAAAAATTTATTAGAGACATTATTTAATATTTTATTTTTTTTTATTTTTTTATTTATTTAATTTTTATTTAAATTTTTTTTTATAAAACAGTGTAAACCCAAACTCTTTAAATAAAATTATTATTTTTTATTTAAATGTTTTTTAATTTTTATTTTTTTATCCGTTCGGTTAAAAAGTACCTTAAATATTAGAAATATGGGCAAGCAATATTTTTGGAAATTTGGTCGATACAGTGCGACAGAGCCTTAAAATAACGATTCAAGTATTACACAAAGCCGATTTTTAAAATTTTTATAAAGGTATACAAATAGAGTTAAAGTCGTTACCCATTTTAAAGTTTTTAATCCCTTATTAAGTTTACTAAAAGTTCTCAAAAGCCAGATTTAGTCAGATTGCACAGCCCAACACTTTTTTTTTGTAGGTTTTTTATAGATTATGTTAATATAGTGCACTGAACAAATTATATTGGTTTTGTTCTATCAGCTCTTGTTTCAAGATATGGCGGAAAAACGAAAACGTTGCATTTTTGGCACTCTAGGATTTATGGAGGCCACACTAAGCATAAATATGTAAGTTTATGAACTATTTGCGACAAAAGGCACATATCAATGTATTTTTAAAAAATTAAAGGTGCTATATTAGTACAGCGAAAAGTGTCTAAATTGGCCTCTAAAGTCATATATCTTTCGACTTATATAATTTTTATCAAAATAAATCATCCCGTACAGGCTAACGCGGTTCTTGGATTAATATATTCCCCATCTGAGCATATGGCCAAACATATGATCTAATTTTGTGATTTTTATGGCATTTAAATCAGCTCATTTGGCAAAGTTATAGCCCGTTAAAAGGAAAATACATATTTATGTTTATGGGAGGATGACTAGATTCGTAATTTAAATTCTTATAGGAACTGTGAAAAGGCTGCTTGTTTCAACATAGAACTTTTGGAGAAAAAAGGCAAATGTTAAATAACATTCAGGGAGTACTTCGATTTCAACGCAAACCTTAAATAAACAAGCAAACTTTGCTTTATAAATTGTACAAAATTTTTAAAATTCTTCTTTAAACCAGACGATCATGGCATGCAGAATAAGAAGAGCTTGCTCCACGAACCGGATGTATTCTGTTATATTTGCGGGGAGTACGTATTTCTAGGAAGTAGATTCAAAAATAACGAAAAATGAGGAGGTTAACTATAGCGCTTGCTTTGATTTCCCATTCGCAATCAAGATAAGCAGTGGGTGCCTCACATTGTATGCAAAACTTGCAGAGAGCATATGAGACAATGGGCTAAAGGAAAAAGAAAAGCTTAAAATTTGGCGTGCCAATGGTGTGGCACGAGCCGACAGACCACTCAAGTAATTGCTATTTTGCGCCGTGAATTTAAAGGGCATCAATAGCAAAAACCACCGTTTTGGAAATATTCAGATGTTAAATCAGCGACGTCCTATTCTCCATAGCGATCAAATTTCGATTCCAGACTTTCACGACGTGAAATTGGAAGATGACAATAATGAGACTGACCCTAGCTTTTTAGCCATAACGGATCCCCAAAGCCCTCAATTGTTTAACCAAATGGAATTAAATGACCTTATTCGGGATCTGAAGCTGTCAAAAGAAGCGGCCGAGCTACTTGCCTCTAAGCTTCAGGAAAAAATCTGCTTGAAAATAATTCAAAAATTACTTATTATAGGCAAGAGAAAAAACTTTCTTCCATATTATACTCAAGAAGACAATTTGGTGTATTGTCAGAATATAGAAAAAAGTTTTTCGCGAAATGGGCTTGGAACACTACAGTGCAACTGATAACATCTGAATAACATCTCGACTTCCTTGCGCATGGGCCTTTCCTGCTCATCCTTTTTTCTTCTAACGAGGCGCTTCTAATCTTTTCTTTTCTCCCGGTATCGCTCCTTAACAGCCCGCGTTGCTCCCGACTGAAGAGTTCTTCTGTAGGCAGCGTCTTTCTCTAGCGCTGCGGCACTCCTCATCGTACCGGGTTCGCCTTCGAGGGACTCCGAGTACCTGAGTATCTCCTTGGCAGCAGTACTCATGGAGTGTGATATACGATTCCACATGTGCATATATCGGAAGAAGATGGAAGGTTTCCCAGGACTTTGAGCGAGTTTAGCTGTGTAGGCTTCTTGTGATCCCCTTGTGATTGCAGCTTCTCGACGTTTAGTACAGAACATATAAAAAACGTAGTACTCCCTGTATGTTATTTAACATTTGCCCTTTTTCCCAAAGATGTTTTTTTAGAAACAAGTAGCCGTTTCACAGTTCCTATAAGAATTTAAATTACGAATCTAGTCATCCTCCCAAAAAAAAATTTGAATTTTCCTCTTTACCGGCCTTTAACTTGCCAAAAGAGAGGTTTTATAAGTTCCAAAAAAATAAAAAAAAGATCACATGTGTTGGCCCATGTGCTCAGGTGGGAAAGTGAATAATCAAAGAACCCCTTTACCTGTTACCAGGATTTATTTTGATGAAATTTAATATTAGATGAGTCAGATAAAAGATCACAGTGGCCCCAATAGACACGCTTCGCGGTACCTATTGATTGATTGCATTTCAAAACAACAGGAGATATATAGAGTTTAAAGAACTAAAATTTAGTTAAATATGATGGAGTTTTAGTTAAGATTTAGTAATAATATTTATATCTTATAGTAAAGTTTCATCGATATTGCCTCTTAAGTCTCATAAATCAAGTTTCAGTGTGGGAAATGCTCGTTCTACTGACACTTGTGTGAAATATTCCAATATTTATCAAACGCTTCAATGCAATTAACAAACGATATTTTACTTTATAATGGAAATTAGTACTTATATTCCCAACTCGTCTTTAATTATTGGGTTCAAAGAATAATCCGTTATGTTTTCATTAACGATTTAGATCTTCTTGTATATTAACATTAAATGAGATTTAGATTGCTTTTTTTTGGTAGAGGTAACAAAATCTAGACTTGGCCTGCTCCAATTTTGGGTCCTATGAAATTTGGTGTTCTACAACTCTTGCTTTTCCACGTGTTTGTACTCTGTACATTCTGTAATTTTGTGCAAAAGTATGTATCTCTCCCACACACAATTTAGAAAAAACGTCATATCTCCCACAGTTTTGCAGATAGATGGTTCGTACCTTCAAGAAATATTTAGTAATTAAGATTATTTATCCATTTGACAAGGGTGTGGTTAAGATTAGATGATACGGATTAATCGGACGAGTTATAAAGAAAACAACAACACTTTTTGCGTCTTTTTATTTAAAATGATAAGATATTATATATACAAACTTTAGGGGGTACTGAGTATGTTATAGTTTGATTTTACAGAGTTTGATTGGTCCGAAATATATCTTTACCATATTTTTCGTGATCAGTTGGGCACGCACTTGCTTTCTACCAAATAATGGGCTGCGATTTGTCTCAGTATGGTTAATCAATTGGTAACACAATGTCTAGTTGAAATTAACCGAACCGAACCATTTTAATTTTCGGTTTTTGGTTCGGTTCAGCATTTCTATAAACACACCGGTTCGGTTTACTGTTCGGTTCATGAGCTCAAAAAGCAGTTCGGTTCGGTTCAGAACCGGTTTGCATCCCTGATCTTAACCATATTTTTCGTGACCAGTTGGGCACGCATTTTCTTCAAAATATCCTAAAACTTTGTCAAATTTTTTGCTTGTGTGAACTTAGCTTTAGTAACATTTTTCATAGACTACTTCAATCTAAATTTCAGAACACAAATTAAAAAGTTATGTCCCAAAATGGCGATGCTCGCTAATATGATATGAGTACCTCAAAGCTCAGAGCCGAGTGCTGTGGCTCTTGAGCCGAGTGCAATAGCTCCTGAGCCGAGTGATGAGCCGGTTGACCTTACACACCTAAGATTTTTCGCTCACGAGCTGAGAGCCATTCAGTGCTCTCGGCTCACGATGAGCGGCTCTCGACTCTGAGCGAGAGCCGAAAAAGAAAGAGCACGTGGCTCGCTCGCGATCAATTCCGAACCCTGCTAATATTTTTAAAAAATAAACGATAAATTATATTATTAAAGCCTTCAGACTTTCAAAATCATCATCGACTCCAGTAAGTTGCATGACTTTTGGCTTTCCGGAAAACGGAGCACAATAGCTCGCAGTGGTCTCTACATGAATAAGCGATAGATGTTGCGTTTCTGGTAGTCCCCAAATGCTTTCTCCATGGGCGATATAAGATACGGACGTGCCGGACCTGATATGAAACTTACGATGCTAAATATTTAGAAAGAAAAAGTGACCGAGGGGCCTTTGAAACAAAACTGTACAGATCAAAAAAATCTTTGTTGATTTGTTGTTTATCAAGTTATAATCCACAGTTGACCTTAAGCTGACTTAACAAATATTTTGTCTGCAATATAGAATATTATTTTGTATATTTAATAAATTAATTGAATTTACATTAAAATTTGATACAACGGGAGTTGATCCAAAGTTCGAACAAAGACCTTTATCCAAAAAAAAAAACTTAAAACCATTGGTAAATTGGGGTTTGAACCAGTCAATTGGAGCTCCGAAAAATATTATTGGCTTTCTAAATATTTTCCCGACAAGTCAAAGTATAAATAAATATATCCGTTTAGACCATACTTTTGGAAAATATTTAAAAATAAAGCAAATGAAAATACTTAAAACCATACAATAAACTTCATTGGACCTCAGTAGTGACACAACACTTCAGGTAGGCTCCGAACCATAATGAGCACTGATTTGGAAAACCTGGTACTAAAGGATGGCTTTCCTTTCATGCTTTTGTGTCATAAATTTAACACAAGCAGGGCGTTCTTTCATGACGTTGACTTTCTTAGCTGAGCTGGAACTTGAGCTGGAGCTATTTCTGATGATTATCACCTAATTTATCACTGCTATATTCACTTCTGAGACGTTATACTAAGGGTCCAGTAGTTTATAATAGAATGCTCTGGTTTCAAATTTAACCGACGACCTTAAAATTTGTTTGATTCTTCTTATCGAATGTACAACTATAAAATCATTTTGATTTTGAGTTACAAAAACATGGGATGACGGACTTTATGCAAAATTTTTTGGTCATTCTGAGCACTGTGTTCCAATTAAATTACTTTACTGAAAAATTTTTACCATTTAAGATTTTCTTAAACAATTTGTTATATATATAATACTAGTAGAAACGCGCGCTTCGCTGCTTACTAAATGAATTTAATGTTTAATTTGTCAAAATATCATTAAATGTTCCATTCAAAAATTGAAAATTTAGAATGCTACACAAAATGAAATGAAATAGGTATTCCGCAATTTTCAGACACACATTTTTGGCCCAAATTTTAGATTTTTTTGACTAATTTTGAATTTTTGTGTAAACTATTTATAGAAAAGTTAAAATAAGCCATATACTCTGGCTATCATTTAAAAAAACCGCATGCAATTTGGTGCACGCGTTGCGGAGATAGCCCCTTACACATACATTATTTTTCTACAAATTTATATTATAGATTTAGGACTTCTGACAGAGACCAAAAATAAAAGTTAAATAGTTTTTGAAATACTAGGAAATTTTAAATTATATTTTCTTGGTATTTCTAGAACTTTTTTTATTGCTTTTTGTATTTTCTTTGTATTTATAAAAAAAAGTGTTTTTAATGGTAACTTCTCTCAACTTACCTAGGTTTATTCGCTATATCGGTTATCAAATAGGTATTACAGTGCTTAACAGCCAACACCTGACGATGACTAATATATTTAAGCTCCACATGTGGCAGAGCCAAATGCGCCGCCTCCAAAGAGATCATCGAGGCATGCAAAAGACTGCGACACTCCAAAGCAGTTTGAAGTTTTTGTTTGGGATCACTTGGAGAAAAAAGAGTAAAGTTAAAGAAAATTCAAAGGAAGTTATTTCCCAGCTTACATTAATCTGCTTAGCTGACGCCATTGTTTTAGGGCCTGTGTTGAGGAACTGGCCGCTGCTCGTAAAAGCAATCCACAAATACGCCATTGCTCCAAAGCACTACCCAACTTATCCCGTGTATCCCTTGCCGTCTCCAATTGCTCATCTATGCTCTCCTCCAGCCGGGTCATATATGTTCCCCCACTAATGTAGGCTATAATGCCATCCTGATTCACATACAGTTCATTCAGTTCGGCATAACTTTCCACTAAAGACTTTTGTCGCTGTCTGGTGTGATCCAGTAATTCATTATAGTATCGTATGCTAAGCAAATAAAGTGCAGATTCACTTAGATTGGCAAAGAAATCTTCGTGCATGGAAGCCTTGTTTGAATCACCAATTACGCCTAGATTGTGGGCCAACTGGAAAGAAAGAGAAAATCATAGAAAATATATATTTCGGATGGGAGCTTATAGGTAAGTACCATGAAGAGGCAAAAGCATGGACAGCTACTGCGTTTGTTTTATGATCATTGCCAATGTGAAAGAAACCCGGAATCGTAAATGTTTAAGTTAGAAAGAAACGAGGAGAAAAAATGAGCTGCTGTTCCGAAACCAGGTCAATCCAATACTGATTCTTAACTCTAATTTATAATTTAATCACCACCAAAAACTTTTAACCACGAAAAGTATTAACCAATCTGTTTTTAGTGAGGAATACCTAAGATTTCTACATTCTCCTAACCTATGTGAAAAAGCCTTAAACTAAGTTTTAAAAGTTATTCCTAGATTTTGTTATTTGATATGTTCTAACCTTGCACTTTGCCACACTTCGTTTTTGTCAGTTGACAGTTGTCCAATTGTAGATCGTTTACCGGTGAAGATTTGTGTGATACTTTAGGTGGGATTTACGTCTAAAGGATTTTGAGCACTGCGTACACTTGAAGGGTCGTTCCCCGGTATGAGTGCGAGTGTGATCCCTAAGAATGCATCGTTTAGCAAATGCTCTAAAGCACTGGGAACATTGATAAGGTCGTTCTCCAGTATGAATACGAATGTGTTCCTTTAGATTGTTTTTGAGGGCATATGTCTTTGAGCACTCCGAACACTTGAAGGGTCTTTCCCCCGAATGAGCACGTAGGTGAGCGGTTAAAGAACTCTTTTGATTAAAGGTTCTCAGGCAGAGGGAACACTGAAAGGGTCGCTCGCCAATATGAGAGCGTAGGTGAATCTCCAGCTGGGAACTGCACTTGAAAACTTTCAAGCAATGTGAACATTCGGATTGGCTCGGCTCCTCGTCTGCTGTGACTGATTTAATCTCTTCTCTGTTGTGCTCGTTGATTAAACTTTCGCATTCGTAGGTCTCCGCGTCAGTCAATGGATCCAATGAGTTTGAGGTTTCTTTCCGTTCCAAGTGCTCCCTGAAACACTGAAAACTTCTCTCAAAACGCCGCTTGTAGTTGAATACAATTTTTGTTGTTAGCAGGCAAGAAGGGCATATCCTTTCTGGAAGTCCTAAATAAGGTTTAACCACACTTCCAGTCACCTCCTCTATCATAGACACAACACCAACTTGTTCCAGGTCAGTGTCAGTGAATATATTTGGCCAAGTTGTCGTGTCAGTTCCATTTTTCGTGCTAGTCATACAAACGCGGCATAGCTGGGCCAGATTTAGTCCCTTTTCTTCGTTTGCCATTCCACAACGAATTCTCATTCAATAACTAATGTAAATAGTAAACAAAACAGATTTCAGGACGAGTGTGACCATAAGTGACAAGTCCAAAAATAGTGAATTGAACTAGTTTCAATTATGATAACAAGCCATAGAATATTAAAGGGCTGTCTTCTGTTATAAGGGTAGGCTGTTAGCTTAATGGTCTGTTAAGAGATATATCGCTCACTTACTTCAATACTGGCATAACTCAAAAAATTCCATTTTGAGAAAAACGCGTTTAAAGTTCTCAATGGGTTTAATCAGAAAAATAAATTTTTCTTTTAGTTTCGTATTAATCCGGTAAAATATTATAAATTTAAAATTCTTATTAATAAAACTTCAAAATATGATGTTTTAATTAAAAGCCGAAGTATGTTTGCGCACTGAGATAAGAAGCTCTTGCAATTACATGAAAATGAATCTGTAATATTATATTTCGACATATTTTGATCTCACGTGAAAATGATAATATATCTTATCAATATAAAAATTACAAAAATATTACACAATATATGCATCATCAAGTTAAAAATCATATTTTTTGAGTTATGCCAGTCTTGAAGTAAGTGAGCGATATGTTAACACTGATGCCACTTGAAAAAATAAGATTACTCCAATAATTCAAAAAGGACCTTATTATCTGCGCCTATTTATTTGTATATATATTTAATACCAAATATCTCTTTCACAGTAACGTAAAATTGATTCTTCCATTCCATTTCTCTATTTAAAGCCATGATTACCTCTTCTGTTATAGGTGTGCCTTTCACCCCATAAAATGCTGCATAACTTCCAAATCCATTCTGTTACATAGTGAGCATATGCCATCGTTAACAGTCCTTCTTGAGCAGCCGTTCACCCATAGCAGATCCCCTCTCGCCTTCATTATTCAGGTTATGCGTTTGTCGGAACAGCTCTTTGCAGTATGAAGATCCTACCTCACGACTTAAATCTTTATATACTGCGCTTTCTGTGGCATTGAGGAAATGTTGGCTTCGGCTCTTTTCTTTAAGTGCAGTGAGAAGCTGTATATTGCCTTCGATCCACCCAGCGTGCGATGCGTTGCTCTCCAGAGTTACCCCATTTTGCTCACACATGTCTTCAAGCTTAGAAAACCAATTGTACATCCATTTCATTTCAACACAAAAAATATTTTATGTATTTCTGAGCAACAAGGCATAACAGCATAAGGCTGCCTTCACACTGTTCGACACATGAGACATGATAGACTACTAGTCCTGATTTTTGTTATGTTTCGAACACTGTGAAGGCAGCCTAACATGAGTTCTGTCAAACTTAAGTTTTTAATACAAATTTTTTAGTGTCCACTTTACGACCAAAACACATTTTTACATATTCATTAAAAGTTAAAAAGTTATTAAATCCTTATTACCACAGACTTCCTTCCATTATTAAAAAAAAAACAAAACAGCACATATTTAATATTGTTATTGTTTGCATACCTAAATCACACTCTGAGATCATATTTTTAAGTTTTTTACCGACTGAAATCTGAATCAATTTCGTGTTTGTTTTTCAATGTGGTTTTTATCAAACTGATTGTAAAAAAAATTCGCTTAGCCGAAACAGAGCTGTGTGCAAGGAACAATATACTTCTTCGATATATACTTCAATATTAAACCCTTTTTGGCCACTGCTGCTTTTTCCCCAAATACAGATATCTCAAATAGCAGAAATTTTTCTGAAATATTTAAACTTGAAAACAAAAACAGAATTTAAAAAAAATTGCCTAAATGGAGCCGATTTAACTTAACTAGTAAATTATTTTAATTTTTTCATGTCAATTGTGTTTTTATGTTCTAAACAAGAGTTTGATCAAAAAAATCGACATAAGAACCGTCAGTCGATCACTGCCTTCCAAATTCTTCACTATTCAGCCTAATACACCTGGCTTACCGGGTCTTCCCCAGATCGTTCAACTGCATAGCACGAGATTCGGTTGGCAGTGTTTTTTTTTTTAAAAGTCCCCTTCTAATATTTGTAGCCGGTATTTAATTGCCTGACTTATACAAGTATATAGGATCAACTAATTTGATCCATTTAGTAGCTGGTGAACTTCGTGCGGATAAAGTCTTGCTTTACCAAAATGTAAAATTCTGTATTCTCTCAAGGTTGGGCAGCTTCCAATAAAATGGATAGTGTTTTCCTGCTCGTTTCAATTGCAAAGGGTACAAGCTGTGTTAGTGCTTACTATGTTTGGGACAAAAAGTTGATTTTGAGCATTTCTCCTCTGGCCATAAAAATTGTGCGAATTTGCTCCACTGAAAACACGTCGTTAAAATGATTCCGTTCTCCTAGGTCGTAGTTCAAATCTCTGTAGATAAGCCTTTGAGAGCTGCTATCTGATTCGATCATAAAAGATGATCTATATGAAGCTTCCATCTTTTTCAGAATTTCTGTGGCCCATGATCCCCACTCTGAGCTTTCTTCTAGGTTGAGATTTTCACAATGTTTGGCTGATAGAAGTTTCCACTCCCGAAAGAACTGACGACGTCCACTTAACAGAAACCGAGCCAATATTTTTGGCAGTCCATTTTCGGGCATGCGAAAAACCTTCTGCATATAGGAAAAGTGCATGTCCGCGGTAAATATGGTGGGGTGACAATCCCGTTTCCAAATGTAGTATTCTGTTTGGTGTATTTCTGGGCAGTCGGAATAGCTTTTTCAGAAAGTATCTAAGCAAGTTCTCAACCTCATCATACTGCATAATCCCCCAGACTTGTGCGCCGTAGCACATAATGGACCTCACAGCTGCTTCAAAAAGTTTGTATTTGGTGCTCGTTGGTACATCTTTTCTCCTAAACAGAGATTTCCAGGTAAATTTACCGCCACTTTCACGTCCTTTAACTTTTTCTGCAAATGGTATTTGAATTGCGCATTATGGTAGATCCACACTCCCAGGTATTTATAGGTTTTCACCACTTCAAGCTCGGTATATCCCAAGTACCATTTCTCTTCAAGAACAAGTCTCCTCCAGTGTTTTTTGAAAACAAGAATCTTTGACTTTGTTGTATTTATTTTGAGGCCCCAGGTTTTACAATAGTCTTGCAGAGCATTTATCATACTTTGCATTTTTCTTGGCGACTCCGCAAACACCACAATGTCATCGGCATATAATAAGGACTTTATCTCGTACCCATTTATGTGAATGCCTTCTGGTAGGTAGTCCAACACATCATTGAGGTAGATCGAGAACAATATAAGAGGAAGAGCAATATAAAGACGTAATAATTTAATAGATTACCCATGTGTTTTACAACTCGCTTTCGACCCAAATCGTTTGAGACTTGGGTCGGAAACGATTTGTAGAAAACTTGGGATTTTCTCTCTCAAAACGCCGTGCCTTCAGTGAAATTTTCAGTCCTACTGAGGTACTTTTTCGGACAAATGTCAAAAACAGAATTTGAAAAGTGAATCCTTTATTTCAACTGGTTCCACATTAACAATGATGGGTTGTTCTAATTTTAAATCTTATATTCATAACGCCAAAAAGAAAAAACCTTATATCATCGTTATCTGATGAAGATCGCGAAGGTGATTTTTTAGATAACATTTTCGTGTGAAGGTCTTGGAGCACTGTGTACACTTGAGTCGATCTTTCTCAGTATGAGTTCGCATGTGATTGGTCAGTGTTCCCTTTCGGCTAAAGGTCTTCGAGCAGTGGGAACATTCAAAGGGTCGTTCGCCAGTATGAGTGCGAAGGTGATCTTTCAAAGAGCTGGATTGGGTGAAACTCATGGAGCAGTCAGAACACTGGAAGGGTCGTTCGCCAGTATGCGTGCAAAGGTGTTTCTTCAAACTGCTATTTTGACTAAAAGTCATTGGGCAGTGGGAACATTCGAAGGGTCGTTCCCCTGTGTGAACGCGAATATGTCTTGTTAGATCATAATTATTGCCAAAGGTTTTTGAGCAGTGCAGACATTCGATTAATGTTTTTTCAATATGAGTAAGAAGGTGATCTTTAAGATCAATCTTTTGGCTAAAGGTCTCCAAGCAGTGGGAACACTGATGAAGACAGACGTGATTGCTTAGGTGCCCCTTTTGGACAAAGGTCTTTAAGCAGTCTGGACACTGGAAGGGTCGTTCTCCGGTATGAGTGCGAAGGTGAATGGTCAGAAGTGCCTTTCGACTAAATGACTTCGGGCAGTGGGAACAATTGAAGGGTCGTTCGCCAGTATGAATGCGAAGGTGATCCCTTAGAGAGCTGTTTTGTGTAAAAGTCATCAGACACTCTGAACACTGGAAAGGTCGTTCGCCAGTATGAGTGCGAAGGTGACATTTTAAACTGCTTCTTTGGGAAAAAGTCATGGAGCAAAGAGAACATTCGAATGGTCGTTCTCCAGTATGAGTGCGAAGGTGAGTTGTTAGAGTGCTTTTAAGGGTAAATTTTTTCAAGCAGTGGGTACAACTGAAGGGTCGTTCTCCAGTATGAATGCGAAGGTGATCCGTTAAGGTGCCTTTATGTGTAAAAGTTTTCAAACAGTATGAACATTGAAAAGTTAATTTGCCATTTTGAATTCCAAGCTCTACCCATCCACTCTCGCTTTCGTCTTCTGTGAGACATTCCGATTCTTCTGTTTCACACTTTACGTTTGTGGATTTCTTCTGTTCCGTTTGCTCGCTTAAGTATTGAAAACTGTTCTCAAATCGCCGCTTGAAGTTGAATGCTGTCTTTGCTGTTTGCAGGCAAGAAGGGCATATCCTTTGCGGTAGTCCCTTACTGTGATTAAGAACTCTTCCTGTCACCTCCTCTATTTTAGCCAAAAGGCTAACGTGTCCCGAGTCGGCGTTCGAGTCGGTGATGATATTCAACCAGGTGGAGTAGGCTGCACCAGCTTCCGCACTGGCCATACACACGCAGCAAAGCTCGGACAAACTTGGTCCCTTTACTCTGTGTGCCATTCCACAACGAAATCTCAGTAAATAAAGTGTAAATACAAAAAAAGGAAGAATTTTAAGCAACTTCGAAACGAGTGCGACCTTGGTGTGACAATTGCAAAAATACTAAACTGAACTAGTTCCATTTCTCAGTATCTTAACAGAAGGCAGACTGTTAATTTAATGTTTCCCCTGAAGTTTGTGTTTCGAAGAAAAAAACCTTATTTATAGAAATATCTTTTGGATTGTTTGTTATTTATTATAGATATTAATGTTTTTCTATACGCAAGAAAAGCTCGTTGTGTTGGTTCCATGGAAACAGATCCTGGCGTTTTGATGATTGTGTGCCTTCTCCACGGTTCTTAGTTTCTGGTCTGATATGATAAAACGTCATCGGCATTTTGGATTTCCACCTGCTGTCACTTATAGTGTCATCTGGTGACTAGCCTGAAGGTGTTTCTTTAGAACGTTCTTTCGCGTATAGGACTTTGAACACTGCGAACACTTAAAAGGTCGTTCCCCAGTATGCGTGCGAAGGTGAGCCCTTAGACTGGTTTTGTGGATAAAGGTTTTCGAGCAGTAGGAACATTCAAAGGTTCGTTCTCCGGTATGACTGCGAAGATGACTCTCTAGACTGGTTTTATGACTAAAGGTCTTTGGGCACTGGGAACAATTGTAGGGCCGTTCTCCAGTATGCATGCGAAGATGCTTTGTTAGGGTGTCATTACGGCTAAAGGCCTTTGGACAGTCAGAACACTGAAAGGGTCGCTTCCCAGTATGAATTCGAAGGTGGCCGTTTAAAGCACCTGCTGTTTTAAAGGATTTTAGACAATATGAACATTTGAAGGGGCGCTTCCCCGTATGAATGCGTAAGTGAATCCTCAGATCAGATTTGAACTTACAGACCAAGGGGCAGTGTGGACAGTTGAATGGTGACTTGCTGGGTAGAGAGTTAAGCTCCTGCGTTTCGTCATCTGTGACAGATGCGGACTCTCCACTGAGTGATTTGGATTTCTGTCTTTCCCATTCATTGCTGTCAGTAATTGGTTCCAATAAAATTGCCTTTTCATTTTGTTCCAGCTGCTCGCTTAAGTAATGGAAACTCTGCTCAAATCGACGCTTAAATTTAAATGCCATATTTGCTCTTTGCTGGCAAGAAGGGCATATCCTTTGGGGTAGTCCGTAATCAGGTATAACCACGCTTCCAGATGCCTCCTCTATTATAGACATCAAGCTTTGTTCCAGGTCCGAGTCTGTGTCGGTGAATATGTTCAGCCAGGTGATGTCAGTCGTATCAGCTACCGAACTTGCCATGCACACGCAGCAAAGCTCAGCCACATTTAGTTCCTTTAATATGAGTGCCATTCCTCAACGGAATTTAGGTTAATTTTAAGAAATGAACACAAATGTCCAACAAAAACAAACAAATTTATTTTCAGACGAATGAGACCGCAGTTGACAATAGCCATAAATACTGAATTGAACTAGTTCCATTGATTTTTATTACAAACATAAGAAATATCAAAATAAGTAATTGTATTTTGGAATTTGTCTGCGTATTGCTAACTTGATTTTTTTATAGGTAAAACATAAAGAAAGATCGGTCATGGGTTTTGCGCCCATCCGATTTCTTAACGAAGACATAATAATTACATTTCTAAAATCAAAACCTTCTTCAAAGACCAACTTGCTATCCATTTTGTAAAAGTTTTATGCTTTGGATATTGAATTTGGGAAAATACTAAACTATTGGAATTGTCCTATTTCCGGTATTCAAAAAATGAAAAATATAGGTTCCAGTTCTGAGTTTTAGTCGGTTCTTTTCCAGGTTGATATCCTGATCAAAATTCTAGCGTCTTTTAGCATTATTTAGGACAGTCTGAGGTTGGCTGTTAACTCTATGATGATGCTCAGTTGTTGACAAAGACTTTATTTAATTTTAAAAGTTAATAATGGTTGTACTTTATTATGCTTTCAAATCAGGGATGTAAACCCCTAGTGAACCAAACAGGTGTGTTTTCAAAAATGTTGAACCAAACCAAAAACCGTAAAATAAAATGGTTCGGTTCGGTTCACCTTAGCTTTTGAGTTACTGGCTAATAGTGGAAAAGCAGAGATTTTGTAAAGAAGCTAATGCTATGGTCCCACAGGCAAATAATTTGTCCAAATTTTCATAAAAATTTCTCTAAATAGCCATGAATACAAATTTTGCACAACTTAAAACCAAAACTATGGTTCCATACGTAAGCAATTTGACCAAAAATAGCCGAAAAGTCACCTAAGTTGGCCTAATTAATTAAATTTTTCATCAAAGTTTGGGCACATTATTTGCCTGTGGGACCTTAGCTTAAAAACATCAACCTTATTAATTTTGCTAAGGACCCAAAATTGTAATAAGCCAAGTCTTGATTGTATTATCCGTTGGAGGGTCAAACTACATAATACACAAACGTTAACCTTTTATCTTTAATTGAGATTGGCTTGAAATAGAAAATGAGTATAAGTATTTCTATGGATTGAAAAAGGGAGAACGACATAGCTTAGTAATTGTCAACTCTTTGAAAAAAAGAGCTCCGAACATCTTTGAATTCGATTTCCTAGATTTCAGGAATCAAGCCCACTAACAGAAGAAGAAATAAATGTAGCTAAATCTCATTTAATTATAATAAAAAAAAATTTAAAACAACGGATATTCAATAAATAATATATCGAGTAATATATCGATTGTTTACGTTTACCTAAAGATTATTAAATATTAGAATATTTAACAGGAAAGTCAACTTAAGCATAGCTCGAATAGTTTTAGCAGTTCCACCCACACAAGTGTCAGTAGAATGAACATTTTCCACATTGGAGTTTGATTTATCAGACTTAAGAGGCTATATCGATGAAAATATACTAAGAGATACATTATTAATGTAATGTAAAATTGGCTGACAGCTCCTCCAACGGGGCCAAGCCAAGCTTCTCACAATCTCTTGGCGTTTGTGCCTTAAATTTTTCGCACAAGAGAAAGGGACCTACAGTTTAACGCCGAATCCGAACGGCAAAGTTTAAGAATTTGCTTTTTCATGGCTAGTTACTTCACAGCTGGCGCCACTAAGCTGGTGAAGATGACCGTATGTGTAAAAGCTATTCTTCTAAAGAAAGAAAAACTTTTATTATTAGCTGTTCAGAGGCGGGATCGAACCCACGACCTCCCGCCCAGCGGTCCAGCACACTAACTAAAATCGGCTTTCGTGTCCTTTTACCCAAAATTACCCAATTACAACAACGAAACTACAAAAACTCTTCACAGAACAAAAGCATTGCAGAAAATGTGAAAACTGCAAAAGAGAAGACACTCACAGCATTTTTGAGAATTAGCGCTTAGGATACACATGGGTGCAGCTAGTGTGGACTCTTTTTTCATCATTGAACATGGAGCTAAAATGAAGAAAAAGAATTAGGAGGGTCCGAGAGGGCCGCCACAAGTAAAACCTTATATAAAAACCTGAGAAAAATCTTTAACTCACATTAAAATTACACATAACTAAAAATGGACTTAACAAAAGGTACGCGAAAAATAAAATACATATTATTTATTTAAAATAAAGTTAACACCCTTGATTTTAAAAGTCTAGTTACACAGGCCACTCGCTTTAAAAAAATAACGCGTGAACACGTGCTATGAATTCGTTTAGAAGTTTCGGTAAAAATGAACAGAAATACATATGCCAACATTATTCAATTTAGAGGTGATATAGCCACTTATTTCAAGACAATTTTGTATTTCATTTTTTTATTTTTGGACTATGGGGGCGCCCACTGTGGACTGGCTCCGAATCCATAACTAGCGTCCCTCTTACAAATATAATTTTGGGCTGCCCAACTGATAAGCGAATTTCTTGATAACTGTTCACACTATTTAAATGAATCAATTAAAAAAAAAAAACACACTCTTGAAAGTCTGTCCTATACAATGGTATATAGCGTATTAAGACCAAAAGTGTGGGAAGTCGATTACCTACAATGCATAAATCACCCCACATCTCACAAAACCGAATACAGTGCACCACAAAATGTTGATACCCAAAAAATTTTGTAAGGAACCTATGGTATGGCTGGCTGACTAAGTTATCAAAATTTTTGTGTTCCACAGTGTAATAGGTTTATTTTTATATTTGTTAGCAAATTTAATTGCTATTTATTACAGATGTTATGACATTTCTATAAACAGGAAACTATTGCAGTTGTCTTGCTCCAGCTGACCAGTTTGTATCGCACTGTTACTAGTTTCTCATCCTTAAAAAACTTATTGCGTCGTTATCTGGTGAATAGCCTGAAGGTGATGTTGTAGACCGGTATTTCGGGTAAAAGACTTCGAACACAGCGAACACTTAAAGGGACGTTCCCCGGTATGAGTTTGAAGGTGACCCTTTAGAATGACTTTATTACCAAAGGTCTTCGAGCAGTGCGAGCATTCGAACGGTCGTTCTCCGGTATGAGTTTGAATGTGCTTCTTTAAATCGCCTTTATAATTAAAGGACTTTAAGCATTGGGAGCACTTGAAGGGTCGTTCTCCAGTATGAATGGGAATGTGCTTGTTAAGAGTATTTTTTGAGCTAAAACTCTTTGAGCACTGGGTACATTCGAAGGGTCGTTCTCCGGTATGAGTGCGACGATGATCCTGTAGAGAGCAGTGATGGGTAAATGTCTTTGAGCAGTCTGTGCACTGAAAGGTTCGTTGACTGGTATGAGTTTGCAAATGGACGTTTAACGCATTCTTTCTTTTAAAGGATTTCGGGCAATGGGAACACTTGAATGGTCGTTCTTCATTATGAGTTTGAAGGTGTTCGTTCAAAGCATTCTTTCTTTTGAAGGTTTTTAGGCAGTGGGAACACTTAAAGGGTCGCTCCTCTGAGTGAATCTTCAGCTCGGGCCTGCTATGTGGTGACTGGCCCGTGTCAGTTTTGAGTCCGTTGGTTTTGCTTGCTTTGTACGGTTCGTTATCTGGAATAGAAACGGCCTCTTTCCCATCGCTGTCGCATTTGTAGCTCTCGTCTACTCTGAGTGATTGGAAGTTGTGGCATTCGAAGATCTCCTGATTAGTCGATGCTTTCAGTGAGGTTGTTTGTTTAGTCTGCTCGCTTAAGCTATGAAAACTCTCCTCAAATCGCCGCTTGAAGTTGAATGCAATTTTTGCTGTTTGCATGCAAGAAGAGCAGATCCTTTGGGGTAGTCTGTCATCAGGTTTAACCACGCTTGCAGTCACCTCCTCTATCATAGAGGGGATGATATTCAACCAGGTTTTGTCGCCTTTACCAGCTTCACAGCTGGCCATGCACACGCAGCAAATCTCGGACACATTAAGTTCCTTTTCTTGGTGTGCCATTCCTCAACTAAATCTTGGTTAATTAGAAGTAATGGACCCGAATGTGCAACAAAAACAAACAAATTTAAAATTAGTTCGAAACGAGAGTGACCGCAGGTAACAATAGCCTGAAATACTAAATTGAACTAGTTCAATTTATTTTCATTACAAACCAGAAAACTACAAAGGGGATTTGTTAATGACTGCAATTTGTTAATTTAAACTATATATATATAAAAAGAGTTCAATTTGACCGACTGGTAACTATTGCAAAACCCAAGCCATAAGATATAGAAAGCGGAATTTTACAGTAATTTTTAATTCTGTCGGAAAATGTAAAAAATTAGCTGAAAACTGTTGTAGGAAACTTTTTTTGAGTATCATCCGATCAGGTTTAAACTCATTTTCAAAGACTGCCTATCAAACTTCCGAAAAATTCACCCCAGCTCCAACATAAATGGAAAACGTGACAATCAATTTTTATGGTAGATTAACCTACAAAACCGAAAAATGAATGGAAAGTAAAATTTTGAATGTATCTTTTCAATTTTTCATCCGATTAGCTCCAAACCTATTTTCAGAGCATTACAAATCAAAATATTAGCTTAATTTTGAAATATTTCAAAAATCGGGGAAAATTTTGATGAAAATTAAAAAAAAAATAATCATTTTGATTTTTTATTCAATCGGACTTAAAATTATTATTATTTTAACGAAGTGTGCCAGGACCTTCCACGGACTTCCCGTCTTTTTAATGATTGTACATTGTAACCAATTTCTTGTCTGAAATGTTAATACCCTCTTCGTCAGCATTTTTGGTGCAATATCTCCATGTTGAATCCTTAAACTGACGAAAAGCGAACACTCATGGAGTCTTTATCCGGTGATGAACCTGAAGGTGATACTTTAGACCTCCACTTCGACTGTAGCATTTTGAACATTGCGAACACTTAAAAGGCCGTTCTCCGGTATGGGTTACAAGATGATTCTTTAGACTGTGATTGTGCCTGAAGGTCTTTGGGCACTGGGAACACTTAAAGGGGTTTTCTCCAGTATGAGTGCGCATATGTTCTATTAGAATGGCCCTATGGCTAAACGCCTTTGGGCATTCTGAACATTGAAAGGGTCGTTGTCGTTCTCCCGTATGACTTAGAAGGTGTTCACTTACAGAACTCTTGTTGTTAAAAGATTTCAGACAGTAGGTACATTTGAAGGGCATCTTTCCCGTATGAGTGCGTATGTGAATCTTTAGTAAAGACCTGTAAGTGCAGATCTTTGAGCAAATGGGACACTTGAATGGTGGCTTGCTAGGTAGAGTTTTGAGCTCTTCCTGTTCGTCAATCGCTATGGATATATATCCGTACTCCCCGCATTCGGACTTTTCTCTTTCGCATTCATTGCTTAAGATCTCCTTGTTAGTTGTGGCTTTCACTAAATTTGTGGTTTTGTTCTGTTCCAACTGCTCGCTTGAGTAATGAAAACTCTTCTCAAATCGCCGCTTAAACTTGAATGCAATTTGTGCTGCTTGCAGACAAGTAGGGCATATTCTTTGAGGTAGTCCTTCCGCAGATCTAATCACGCTTCCAGTCACCTCTTTCATTATGGACATCAAGCACTCCTTTCCTGGGTTAGAGTCCGTGTCGGTAAATATATTCTGCCAGGTAATACCATCTTGCGAACTGGCCATACAAACGCGGCATAGCTTTGACACATTTGCTCTGTTTGCCATTCCACAATCAAATCTTAGTTAAATTAAATGTAAACAACAATTGGAGACGAATTTGATATGTAAATAAATCACTTTAACGAGTGTGGCCAGAAGCAACAAGTCTTAAAACATTGAATAGAACTAGTTCCATAACAATTCAGGAAAATATCACAAATCTTTTTTGCTTTTGTTATTAAAGGCCTATATCCAGCACTCCAGAAAATTTATTTCGTTGCAGTATTTCATATAATTAGAAACACTTTGGCTTTGCTTTGATGTTCATTTGTTTTTAGAAAGTATTTCTATTTATCTGAAACACTGTGACGAAATACATTTTCCGGAGTGTTGGATATGGGCCTTAAATAAACTTATGTGGTTATTGTTTAGTATTTACTAATTCTAAAAAAATATTATCCTCCATTAACTGTTAGAAAACATATTTTGCCTTAATTATTTTAATTTCTCTGAACTTCAACCTGCTTAATGATAAATGAATTGTCAAAATTGCGCAAACACGTTAATAAGACTTTTTGATTTGAAGGATAAGAAGGTTTTCTTATTTGAACAGGATCATGGATACAATTTGAAGACAAAAACTTAATGTTAATGCTCTATTACAGCTATTTTACGTACAAAAGTGTTTTTGACACGGAAAAATGCACATTTTTCACTTATTATTTCCAAAAATAAGGGGCTTTCCATAAATATTTAAAACTTGTTCTTATTTTTGTCTGGTTCTGTATCGTTCTTAGAACTAATAAGCAAAAGAAAGTACTCAAATCCATCTAGCTTTAACATTTTTGAAAATATGAAACAAATAAAATCCCTGTTTGAAAGTGTAAAAAAGTGTCATATGTCGTGCTAAACCCGAATCTGCTTTTAGAAACTTCATATATCTAATGGCTTGTCTGTAAATTTAACTTTAAAAAGGGGAAATTGCATAATTTTACCTCGTTTTGTTAGTCAGCTAATTTTTAATTTTTCAGTCTTAACATGGTGTACTTAACCATATCTGTACAATATAATAAATACTTTAATCATTTCATAGGTTATGAGTTCATGATCGATTCGCAAAGTATGGCTGAATTATAAGAAATTTTTTAAATGGATGAGAGAATTTAGCTGGATCAACTGGATTAATAAGGAAAACACCTCAAAATCAAAATGTCCGCCTTTTTTTTGTTTTTCATAAGCATTACTTCACAACTAATCTATTGTTAATCCATAATCTTATATTGTGGCTGATGATTTCTGGTTTACTTAAGGTTTGATAAGAAAGAAAAACTAATTTTCAAAATTATCTGATGCGAGATTCTTCAGAGATACTATAAAACTGCAATAAGTTTTATATCGTCTGCTTTTGATTCTGCTTTTGATTTTGAGAAAAACAAAAGCCGCAGTTGTCGCTTCATAATGTTACTGCTTCGACTTACGCCACTGAACAAATGCAAAATCAAAATCAAAATGAAGAGGCGACTGCTGTTGCTTTTCAAAATTTAGCGACTTTTCTCATCGACTTAAGCACGGTACGGAGTACTCCAAACTGTTTGGCGCACAAAAAAGTCAATTATTGCGCGTGTGGAACCTAAAAACAAATTATTTTTAACCAAAAACTGCCAAAAACGTCAAAAAAATGCCAAATTTTGGATTTTTTAGTTAATCTAACACGGTTGTTTATAAAAATTAATTAGAATTTAAAATCATCAATAAAAAATGCAGATAATAGTTAATATAAAATGTCTTGGTTTTAGCGACCTGATCTGTCAATCAAGGTCATCCGTCTCATCCAAGGAATGAAAAACTGTGGATTCTTCTCTCAGTAAATTCTTAGAATTTAGTCAAAATTAAAAATATACTGACCAAGAATGATTTTCCCCATATAAATCAGTGACATATATTCCCCAGTACTCGGAAAGACTAGCCAAAGCTGACCTATACGACATGAATCAAATCGCAATAGCCCACAACCCAACATTCACCATGGCTGCTCTGTTTAGCAATATGAAGAGTAATGTTGCAAAGATGGACAAGAATAATTTAATATATCAAATACCATGCGCTGGATATATACAGGTCAGATATCAAAAGACAAAACGAGATCAACACACAAAAAACCGTACTTGCGGCCCACTGTGCAGAGAGCGGACATTCTTCTGATTTTGATGCCACAAGTATTCTACAGCAAGAGCGTAACTACAATAAGCGTTTTACTCTGGAGATGTTGTATATAATTAATACACCAACAAATATTAGGCTGAACTTTAAATCGGACACAGAGAACTGCGCACACATATATAGACACTTACTTGACCAAAACAAACATTAGGATTAATTAGTTTTACATCAAATTCCGAGGCGAGCCCTTGTTTCTTGTCCCGTATCAATGTATGTATAGGTTCGAATGTTGTTCACTTTTCGTTAGTTAAAATCTTGTTATTTATATCTGTTCAATGTTGTTTATTAAGCCCCCTGAAGACGGACCCCGATGTGGGCTCGAAATATATTGGGAAACAAAAAAGAATTCACCGTTTTTTATTCCTTGGATGAGACATACGACCTTGAGTCGGTATAACCAACCATTTTTTAATATAAAAAATATAAATAAAAATACAATATAATAATAATAAATATTATTTACAACTTATTACAATTTACTCAGAGATCTAGTTCCCTGAACTATACAGAATAAGAATAAAATAGAAACAAAATTTTACAATTTATAAAATTTTTTTTGACATTATGAATGAAACAATTTTAACAAAAGGGTATCAAACGTACTCAGATTTCAAGTTGTACAAAATTTTACTGAATCAGAATAGTACAAACTAAAATTTTTTATCTCATATTAGAAAACAATTTCTTGACATACTGAAGCAATACATTGCTCTCAAGACTCTAAAGGAATTTAACATATTATTTAGAAACCATAGTTAGTTTTGTTTGGTTTTTATTACAGATGTTCAGGGTATTTATATAAACCGGAAAAGGTTGTAGTGTTATGACATGTTGAGTTCTAAGGGCTTCTATTCTGGAAGCCAGCTTTTAATTTTTTGACAACAAAAAAATATCCAATTTAAAAAAGTGCAAAGAACAAAATTACAAACTACAGAAATTAGCAAATTTGTGTTAGAACTAGTCAAGCTTTGTCCGGGTTTCCAGTCCCAATCTAAAATAATTTTTTATATTGACCAAACAGGCGAATAGGGAACACTTAAGGGGTCGTTATCTGATGAAGAGCCTTAAGGTGGTGCTTTAGACCGCTATTTCGGGCAAAGGACTTCGAGCACTGCGTACACTGAAAGGGTCGTTCCCCAGTATGTGTACGTATGTGACCCTTTAGAGTGATTTTATTGCTAAAGGTCATTGAACAGTGGGAACATTCCAAGGGTCTTTCCTCAGTATGAGTGCTAAGATGATACGTTAGACTACTTTTATGGGCAAATGTCTTTGAGCACTGGGAACATTTAAATGGTCGTTCGCCAGTATGAGTACGAAGGTGATCCTTGAGAGTGTTTTTATGATTGAAGGTCTTTGGGCACTCGGAACACTTGAAATTGCGCTCTGCACTATGTGTGCGAAGGTGATTAACTAGTATTTCCTTTCGGCTATAGGTTTTCAAGCAGTGCGGACACTCAAAAGGTCGCTCCCCAGTATGAGTGCGAAAATGATCCTTTAAATGGGTATTTTGGCTAAAAGTCATCGAACAGTGGGAACACTCAAAGGGTCTTTCTCCGGTATGAGTACGAATATGATTGTCTAGATTGCTTTTATAACTGAAGGTCTTTGAGCATTGTGAACACTGGAATGGTCGTTCCCCAGTATGAGTGCGTAGATGATACGTTAGACTTTTCGTTTGGCTAAAAGACTTGGAGCAGTGGGAACATTTGAAGGGTCGTTCGCCGGAATGAGTGCGAAGGTGATCCTTTAGATTGCTGAGTTGAGAAAAAGATTTCGAGCAGTCAGGACACTGAAAGGGTCGTTCGCCAGTATGAGTGCGAATATGATTTTTTAAAGTGCCACTTTGGGTAAAAGTCATCGGGCAATGCGGACATACGAAGGGTCTTTCTCCGGTATGAGTGCGAATGTGATTCTTAAGGGCGTTATTATGGGCAAAGGTCTTTGAGCAATGGGAACACTCGAAGGTCCGTTTAGGGGTTTTGGGTTTGCTGCCTGAACTTGGGCCAACAGCTCCCGTGATAGTCTCAAATGCTTCCAAAGAAGTTTTGCTTTTGTTCTGCTCGATAAGGCACTGGAAACTCTCCTCAAATCGCCGCTTGAACTTAAATACAATTTTTGCTGTTTGCAGGCAAGAATGGCAAATCCTTTGGGGCAGTCCCTCATTTGGTTGTATAGCGCTGCCAGTCACCTCCTCTATTAGAGACATCAAGCCTCCTTGTTCAGTCTCCGAGTCTTGGTTGGCGAATATATTTGGCCAAGTGGTGCTGTCAGACGTACCAACGTCCGTACTGGCCATACACACGCAGCATAGCTCGGCCAATTTAAGGCCATGTGCGTTGGAGGCCATTTTAAAACAAATCCCAGTTAATTACGAATTGAGAGGAATTTTTAATAAAACAAACAATTTTAAGTTATGTCGAGATAAGAGTGACCGCAAATGACAAGGAGAAAATTACTGATTCGAACTAGTTCCATTTCAGTTGAGTAGGCACTGAAGCGACTAAAATTATGACATTTAAGTTTGCTCGGTGTTTAATTACAGCCGATTATTTCATGATCTAAGGATTTTATACTGTTATTCCATTGCCTTTTTGGCTGACATATATTTGTTCATAAAAATATGTGATACAAAATAAAAGTCCGAGTTATTTGTAGAAATCATGTTGTCAAACATTGTTGTGAATTGTGTGATTTTTCAATGTGTTTATTTCTGAATTGGATGTAAAACAATATTTCAATATCTTTCGGAGAACAAGTGCAGAACAAGTCCAATTACATAACGGATTCTAGAAAAAAAATCAAAGCTTCAATTCCTTGTAAGTGTAACCATCGTACTTGCTGCACAATTTTCACAATAACTGAAAGCCAAGTTTTACAGCATTTGTGATTATATCCCAATTAGTTCAACATGGCAAAGCTTCTTGACAAAGCTTCAATTCTGAAACATTTTCAAAAAAGTGAGGAGAATGAATCGGCTGTATGCAAATTGTGCAACCACCAATTAAAAAAGGACAGACTATTTAATTTAAAAGCTCATTTAGTTAAAATTCACCAGATAAGTGTTTGTGATGATGACCCAAGCAGTGAAGGAATACTAACTAATACTAATACGATTCGGAAGCAAACTATTAAAATAGAAATTAACAAAAAACTGCTAATTCGGAAGTACATCGGACTTGTGACTGAGGACGGCATCCCATTTAATGTTCTGGACTCATCAAATACGCGTGATATAATAGACCCTATCTGCAAAGGTTTGGGAGAAAAGATGAACCAACCGTTTTCATTAAACTCTCGAAATGCTAAAAGTTTTCTAGCGGCCGTTGCAGCGAATATTAAGAGCAATGTAAAAATGGAACTAAAAAATAAACTAGTCTCTCTTAAAATGGATAGTGCCACTAGACTTTCGCTCAACATATTTGGACTAAGTGCGCAATTCATAAAAGAAAATGTAATCAATTAAATTTCAAGAGTAACAATTGCACTACGGCAACTTCTAAGCACCATGGCTGAAATGCAAAATACTGACGGAAAATATTGAAAGATCAAGTGCCGATGAAATAAGCTCGTTTATAAACACAATTGGAAATAAGCTGCTGCAGAGTATAGAAGGCAGAACTACGAAACTATTAGCCAACGAAAGTTTGAGTGCTTGCTTATATTTGGATCCACGCTTTAGCCACACTTTAGCGCCAACAAAAAAAATGGAAGCAATTGGATTTTTAAAAAATTAAAATTGAAAATTACCATTTGAAAGCGTAACAACAAATGTTTTACAATATTGGAAGAACAGGCAGTTAGCCGATCTGGAACTTTATGCGTTGTCAAATGTTTGTTTTGCAATTCCACCCACACAGGTATCAATCGAGCGGGCATTTTCCCACCTGAAATTAGTTCTCTCGGAAAACCGCAATCGCCTAAATCAAGATACTTTGGAAAACATTTTGTTGGTTAAACTCAATCCATCCTTAATTGATCGGGCAGTTGAAGACTTGCCAATTTTCAATTCCACACAATAAACAATTCTTACTGTGTACTACATATAGCAAAAATAATAGTCTTTTCTTTGAATGTCAACTTAATTCACAGACTTCCGTTGTCGATAGTCAAACGTTTCGAAACGACTACTCAGTCGATAGTCAAGTCATCTGAAACAACTAAATATGTATTAGTCAAATGTTACAAAGCGACTATTAACAATCATTTTATTTTAGTTTTTGTTCATATCCCCAAGCATACTTTATCAAATCATATTTCATGACAACTATATCATTTCCAGTTGAAATGAATTGTTTCCGTAGTCGTAGTCAAAAAATCATTTTAAATTGAATTCAATAAAATTTGTAAATGAAATCTAGAAAAGGTTACTATATATATCGCGATCTCAAGTTGGTGAACAAATGATTAATATTTCAAAAACGACACTGGAATAGGTGAAATACTTGCACTAACTAATATCGAGTGCAAAAGGCAGTTTTAAACTTAACTGGATAAAAAATTAAAACTATTTTAATAATTTTTATCCACTTCTAAGCTGAATTTTTTAATTTTTATTCCGCATTCCAAATGTACAAAGAGTGAATAGACCAACTTTGTAAGCGAACGCATATCTATTGAGTTTCACAACTTTTTGAGAAGGTATATCATCATTTACGACCCTAAAGAATATATATTATAGATCAGCATCAACAGCCCAGTCGATACAGCCATATCCGTCTGTCAGCCCGTATGAACAGGTATCAGAGATGGTAAGAGATAAGGGTTTGACATGTATGGGACATAAACTTTTATACTTGCAGGCAGAACAAGTTTATTTTCAATTTTTGTTCCGCTCTCCCCCGCCACCACAATTTTGAAAAAACATCAGTTATGTAGATAGGTGGTTCGTATTTTCTAAAGATATTTGTTAATCAAGATTATTAATCGATTTGCCGAAGGAATGATAACGATCGGATGAAAGATACTTATGTTATGATTAAAAGAGTGTTCGCGGCCGCAGCGCTGCTTTGACTTTCTTACTTGTTTAACTTCTGTTTTCTTCACTTTAAACAGTGATTTGTATTGAAATCTTCTCTGAATTATGTCTAAATTGATGGAGAACGAATAGCTATCATATTAATGATCGGTCCTACCAGACAAACCCTGTCTGTAACCGTGTAAAACCTAGAGCTTGATAAACATCCTCACTTATTTTTGTATCAATATCCCCAACAAAAATATAACAAATTTCTGGGATTGATTGAGTTATATATTTCACACTTTAATCAACATTTTCAATAGCAGAATAATTGTATTATTTCAGGTTCACCACTTAGATGTGCTTCCTTAAAGTATTTGATACCGTGAAGTTTTTCAGCACCTAAATGTCCAAAATAGGAAAACTTATAGGGTAATTATCTGGTGAATAGTTCGCAGGTGAAATGTAAGACTACTGTTTTGGGTGAATGTTTTCGTGCACTCCGAACATTCAAATGGTCGTTCTCCAGTATGAGTGCGAATGTGATCCTTTAGAATGCTTTTGTGGGCAAATGTCTTCGAGCAGTGGGAACATCCGAACGGTCGTTCTCCTGTATGACTGCGTAGGTGATTGTGCACACTCCTTTGATGTACAAAGGTTTTTGGGCAGTGGGAACACTTGAAGGGTCGTTCCACCGTATTAGTGCAAATGTGATGTTTCAGATGACCTGGTTTGATAAAGGTCTTTAAGCAGTGAGGACATTCGAAATCGCGTTGTCCCGTATGTGTACGTATGTGATTGCCTAAACTGCTTTTATGTTTAAAAGATTTTGAGCAGTGGGTACATTTGAAGGGCCGTTCCTCATTGTGAGTAATATTGTGACTCTTGAGGCTCCTCTGAGTGCTGAAGCTCTTAAAGCACTGGGAACACTGGAAGGGTCTTTCCCCTGTATGAGTGCGAAGGTGATCAGTAAGAACGTTTTTGTAGGTAAAAGTCATAGCACAGAGGGAACATTCGAAGGGTCGTTCTTCGGTATGAATGCGTAGGTGATGTTTTAAGCTGCTAACTTGGGTAAAAGCCATCGAGCAGTACGAGCACTCGAAGGGTCGTTCGCCAGTATGAGTGCGAAGGTGATTGTGAAAATTGGTTTTATGGAGAAAGGTCTTTGGGCAGTAGGAACATTCGAAGAGTCGTTTTTTCCGTTTGTTCCCGTCAACCGGGAAGGATTCGGGTCCTCCGCATTTGATGTTATCGTCGTTTTGTGCTCTCTGCACGCCTAAGCATTGAAGACTCCTTTCAAATCGTCGCTTGAATTTGAGTGCAGTTTTTAGCGCTTGCAGGCAAGAAGGGCATATGCTTTTGTGTAGTTCTTCGTCAAGCTCAATTACGCTTCTAGTCACCTCCTTAATCATAGACATCAAAGCACCCTTTCCTGCATCTGCATCCGTGTCCGTAAATATATTCAACCAGGTGGTGTCAGTCGACCCTGTTTTCGAGCTGGCCATACAAACGCAGCAAAGCTCGGCCACATGTTGACCCTTTTCAGTGCTGGCCATTCCGATTTCTTCAACCAAATCTCGGTAAATGTCAAAAGAACACGAATTTCTAACAAAAGCAAAGAATTTTAAGCTATTTCAAGACGAGTGTGACCGTAATTGAGAAAAAAAACACTGTGTTGAACTAGTTCAATGTAAGAAAGTCGGTCTTGCCCGACTGTAATATACTCTGTAACTGCTGTCTCAGCTGCGGCAACCAACATTATTTAATAGTTGTCTAGTAAACCTGAATAACTGAAAATTTGACTTCGAAACCCCTTAAATCCATTATTTTGGGAACGATCCCCAATACCCGAGTTTAGACCAGAATTACTGCAGTAGCTGCTGATTTTGGCAAATGTCCAATAATTAATGAAAAATAGCAAGTTTTAAACGACTTTCCCCTAGAATTTAGAATACAAAGTAATGTATTTGGTCTAAGCGAGGGGGGTGACGCCGTAGACCAAACTTATTTTTTACAAATTCTCCTTCCATTGACAATGTTCATTGCACAATGTAGCCTCTGCTTCGGGAATCGCTAGTGGAATCGGAATTTTCTGTAATGGACGAAACATTCGAGCGTGTGTCAGATTTGGAAAACTTTTACATACGTATATTAAGTTAGGCTGCATGAAGTTCAGCTGGCTATATCTAAGGCAAAACCTAACAAAGCACCTGGAGAAGACCGTGTTCCAGTCGAATTTCTCAAAGCAGCACCTGTTTCCTTCATACAGCTACTTACAAATGAATTCAACCGGCTTTTTATATCCAAACTCATCCCTGCAAGCTTTAAAAGAAGCATTATTTTTCCTATTTTTAAAAAAAGTGATCCAAATGAAGCTGCGAACTACCGCGGAATCTCCTGTATAAACGCAATTTCTAAAATATTTGCATCGGTGCATCTCGCCCGGCTTGAGAGATGGGTAATCAAACATAACAAGCTAAGCGAGTTTCAGTTTGTATTCAGAAGAAACTACTCAACTGTGGATAGCATATTCGTACTCACAAACATAGCATCATCGTTTCTGGCCGCAAAGAAAAAACTATACCTTTGTTTTGTGGATTTCAAAGCTGCCTTTGATACAGTCAACAGAAGAAGCCTTATATATAAATTAAGCAATATGGGTGTGTCCTTAAATTTTTTATTGGCTGTACAAGCGCTCTATGACGGAACCGAATCAGCAGTGTGGATTGGCACACAGCCCTCATACTGGTTTGAAAACAACACTGGAGTCAAACAGGGGTGTCTGTTGAGCCCTCCTGTGTTCGCCTTATTTATCGATGATATCTCGGCGACAGAATAAAATTGCTAATGTACGCAGATGACCTCGACATGCTGTATGACCTTTACTCTTACTGCTCCCTATGGGGACTAACTGTCAACACGGATAAAACAAAAATCCTCCCAATAATTAGAGGCCGGATCTGCAAAGAAGAAATCTGGTACCTGAACACTTGTGTAATCGAACGAGTCAAAGCGTTTAAGTACTTGGGAGTTACCGTCACGTCCAACATGTCCTTTTAACCCTCAACTGTACATGGTATACGCTGCTAGGAAAACCAAAGGTACTACCAAGTGCGAAGTATAGAATGTTTGAAGCCACTGTTCAGTGAATCATGCTTTATTCTAAAAAGTTTTGTGGTTTTTTTTAATTGGCGAAGTTGGGAGAGGTTTTTTTTTTTTTTTTAAAAAAAAAATATTTTTTTCCCCCCCACCCCAAAAAACCTCTTTTTTTTTGTTAATGGGGTTTTTAATTTTTAAAATACCCAAACGCTAGGATTACATTTTTCTTATAAAGGGTGATTTTTTAAGAGCTATAGGAAAGTTTAAAAAAAAAAACATAAAATTCAGAAAAATGCATGAAATCTGTATTTGAATCTATAGTACGGTCCATATAATTTAATGTTTGAAGATTATTTCATGCAAATGTTGACCGCGACTGCGCCTCAAATGGTCCATCCGCTTAGTCCAATTTTGGCATACTCTTTCCAACATTTCGGCCGGTATCTCACGAATAAATGCTTCAATGTTGTCTTCCAATGCGTCAATTGAAGCGGGCTTGTCTGTATAGCAGTGGTGCCCAAACACACACTAACAAGCTTTGCGATTGTGTGTGTAGCAGAGCAACACGAAGTAAACGCCATTATGTCATATATAGGCTACAAACAAACACTCATATGTGTGTGCGTGCATTTTATAGAGCACACGTATTCTCTCTCTTTATGCGTGTGTCGGCTGCGACGCTGGCAGAATTATGACTTCCTATCCCACGGGATAGGGAAAATGACATTTGGGCAACACTGCTGTATAGACATGAGCTTTAACATAGCCCCACAGAAAATAGTCTAAAGGCGGTAAATCGCACGATCTAGGGGGCCAATTCACCGGTCCCGAACGTGCAGTAAATTGTTCACCGAACTCGTCTTTCAATAAGTCCATTGTGGCGCGTACTGTGTGGCATGTGGCACCGTCATATTGAAACCACATGTCATGCAAGTTCAGTTCTTGCATTTTGGACAAAAAAAAGTTGGATATCATCCCACGGTAGCGCTCACCATTCACAGTTATGTTACGATTCGCATCATCTTTGAAGAAGTACGGTCCAATGATGCCACCAACCCATAAACCGCACCACACTGTGACTTTTTCTGGATGCATGGTCCAAAATCAACAATTCTGCTTATTTACGTACCCATTGAGCCAAAAATGAGCTTTGTCGCTGAACACAATTTTTTGGTAAAAAAAGTGAATCTTCGGCCAACTTTTCAAGAGCCCATTCACTTTCAATTCTTGCACCAGCTGTATTTTGAAAGGCTTCTAAATCCTTCCGCAAAATTTTCCACGTTGTTGAGTAACAGAGGCCCAGTTGCTGCGAACGGCGACGAATCGATAATTGAATGTCATCATGAACACAGGCCGATACAGCTGCGTTATTTTCTTCAGTTCGCACTCTACGTAAGCGTGTTGGTGGTTTAATGTCCAACAATGTAAGTTTGGTGCGAAATTTAGTCACAATAGCCCGAGTAGCCGCTTCAGTGGGTCGATTAAACTGACCATAAAATGGAAGAAGAGCGCGATGAACTTTCTTAACAGAGCACGCATTTTGATAATAAAATTCCATAATTTGCAAGCGTTGTTCGTTTGTAAGACGATTCATGGTTAAATTAACAGACCAAACTGAAGATGTTTGACAGTGAAACAAAACACGAAACGGATCCTGAGCTGTTTAAACCAGTGTTGCCAAAAAGATAATAGCTAAAAAAAAATCACCCTTTATAAGGAAAATTTTTCAAATGCCTGAAACCCGCTTAGTTTACGTTGTTGCCAAATCCCTGCCGTTGAGTCGAAGCCAGTGCTTCGAAACATGGAGAACACTTGCAGAAGAATTTAATGCTAATTTAGAGTTGACTAATCCAAATACGTGGGAGAGGTCTCATCGAATAATATTGCAAGGAACGGTTCAAAAATCTTACTCTAATTTTATGCAGCAAGCTAGAAGCAGCTCGACGAGGATACTTTACAGACAACTACGCTAATATCTTAGCCTAATATCATGTGAAATGATGAACCTACGTTCCCTACCACATGTCAACGACACGGAAGCCATCTGCACCCTCTACAATTTAAACGCTAAAGAAGAGACCTTTCCCTTCATTGCAGTTTGCCCAATTTTACAGGAAATTAGAAAGGTATATTGGAAGCAAGGAGAATTAGGTGAACAACGAGCCATTGAAATTCTAAATTCTAATGTCTAAAGATTTTTAGTATAGTCCTGAACCGCCTAGGTAAACAAATTGTATTATAGCATATAGTTATCGCAACAGCTAACGGATTAAAGTCGAAAATTTTATTCAAATCTGTAACCCTACCTTAGTCACAACCTCAGAGCGATTCAAAATCTCGCGACGAGCTGGGAATCCGAGTGTAGTATGAGTGTGTGGCTATTGATTTTGTAGGTCACCAACTACACTTTGAAACCATATTTTGTGAATAAAATAAAGCACTACAACTACTATTAAGTTAGGCCCAACATTTATCTGTGCTGTGTCTCATAATTAGATCCAATCAAAAACACCGAATATATATTCAAATAAATTTTTAAATAAAAAGTTTTCACTTAAGAAATCAGACATTGGAACCACATTACTTGGTACAGGGTATTATGCAGTCGGGTCACTTGATTTATATGTATTTTGGTTGAACCCAACAATCATCCTTTCGAAATACTAAGCCTAACCAGCATCCGCGAAAGATAACGGGTTCTGTTAATATCAACTCAGAATTATTTTTACCGAACTGAGGGTTTACCTTAGGTAATTCAACATCTACTTGAAAGTAAAAAAAATTAAAAAACAAAACAAAATTAATTTTTAAAAAGCATTTTCTAAGTTTTATTTATTTCCTTTCAGAAGATATTATAAAAATTGTCTAATGTTTGTAATACATGTATTAGAATTGTGGCTCTTAGTCTCCATTCCAGCGCAAGTAGACTGTAATGTCTTTTTTATAAGGTGAATCCTTGAATTGCCCAAAAGATAAAACTTATAGTTTCGTTTTCGTTTGAACGAAGGCGATAATTAAGATTGGTATTTTGGGAAATAGTCACCGAGCACTGTTGTCGTACCCCAGTATGAATGCGAATGTGATCCTTTAGTAGTTAACGATCATTCGAACGTTGTTCTCCAGGATGACTGTGTATGCGGCACTACCAAGCGCACTTCAACAGTATTAGTGCATTTGCACTTTCACAGTATAAGTAAATGTGATTTTCGGTAGGCCCACAACGGTGTTTTATCAGATGGTTGCCTTGAATAAAAGCCTGAAGTCTAATCATTGTGTCGCTCGCCATTATGTGTGCGTAGGTGATATTTCAAAGTGCTACTTTGTGAAAATGTCATCGAGCACTCTGAACATTTGTAGGGTCGTTCTCCGGTATGCGTGCGAAGGTGATTCTTTAGACTGATGACTTGGGTAAAAGTCATTGAGCACTCTGTACACGAAAAGGGTCGTTCGCCAGTATGAGTGCGTAGATGATTCTTCAAGGTGCTACTTTGTGAAAATGTCATCGAGCAGTGGGAGCATTCGAAGGGTCGTTCGCCAGTATGAGTACGAAGGTGGTTCGTAAGACTGCCTTTTTGTCTGAAACTCTTTGGACATTGAGAACATTTGAGTCTTTGTTGCTCATTATGAATGCGTAGGTGATAGTTCAAACTTCTAGTTTGACTGAAGGACTTCGGGCAGTGGGAACATTTAAAGGGCCGCTCTTCGGCATGAGTGCCAAGGTGATGCTTAAGATTGTAGATTTGTGCAAAAGACTTCGAGCAGTCTGGGCACTGAAAGGGCCGTTCACCAGTGTGAACCCGAATGTGTCTTTTTAAAGAGCATTTTCTAACAAAGAATTTTGGGCAGTCTGAACATTCAAATAGTGTTTTGCCATTGGGAGTATCTTGCTCTGTCCATTTGCGATTGGAGATTTCTTTTATGGTAGATTTGGTCTCTGCGCATTTGAAGACCTCCTTATCAGTCAACGCTTCCAATAAGATGGTATTTTCGTTGAGTTCCATTTGCTCGCGTAAGCAATGAAGACTCTCCTCAAATCGTCGCTTGAACTTTAATGCTACTTTTGCCGATTGCAGGCAAGAAGGGCATATCCTTTGGGGTAGTTTCTTATTAGGCTTTATCAAGTTTCCAGTCACCTCCTCCACCATAGATTTTAAGCCGCCTTGTTCCGCCTCGAAGTCTGTGTTGGTACATATATTAAACCAGGTGGTTTTAGTCGTACCAGCTTCCGAGCTGGCCCTACACACGCAACAAAGCTCGGCCACATTTAGTCCCTTTTTCTCTGTGTGTCATTCCTCAGCGAAATGTTAGTTAATTATGTGCAATAGACACAATTGTGCAACAAAAACAAACAAATTTTTAACTATTTCGAGAACAGTGTAACCGCAGTTGGCAATAGCCAGAAATACAGAAATGAACTAGTTCCATAAACGGAAAACTGCTATAGCCAGTAATGGATAAATCGACAGAAATTTAGGCCCTAGTTTTGGTTTTGTTATGGATGAGGAATTGGAATTCAGTGTTTATTTTAGTCTAAGCTACAACTTTGCTCTGTATTGTATAAGATCCTTACCAAGTCAGAATTCTGTAGACAACTTAATGTTGTATATTGAAAGAGTGAGTAATCTATATAGACATAAAGTGATAAGACATTGACTGTGATCATCAGTCTGCAGCAAACACCGTAATCGTTAGAAATTTCAAAATTTCACAATAGCTTCCTATAGTGATCGGACATTGTACTAAGAAAGCATTTCCCATTTCCTCAACGCAGCACCCATTGCTCTCCAAAACGAAAAAACGTTTAAATACTGAAAATATTTACTAGAGTGTTTTTTATCGATGAATAACAAAAAATTTTATTTGTTTAAATATACAATTTGAAAACAAAAAAAGAAAACAAAATCTTCGCTTGCGTCAATTCGAACCCACGACTGCTGACATGGGCGGCTGACTCTCTACCCTCGCGCCACGCTGGCCATTTACAATTCTGTGGTAGACCATTTATAATTATGAAGCGCGCAGACCAGAAGGCATTTGCTATTGTAATAAGGTGTAATCTATTATGTAGATAAAGATGCTCAAACAAATCCTGAATTGTTTGAATGGAATTTTAATATCTATAAATATAAAAGAGTTCCACCTGACTGACTCACTGACTGGTGACTGCCGCAAAGCCTAAACTACAAACGATAGGAAGCTCAGCTCAGATCGGATTTTGGAATTCGGAAATGGAGTGGATCGGATTCGGAATTCAACAATAACTGCTAACCAATATTCCAGAAAATTCACTACCCCCGGGTGGAAAATGGGTGGTCAAGGTTGCATGGGCAAGAGTGTAGTTGCCAGCGATTAGCTCCAAACTCATTTTCAAAGTTACACAAAATAAAACAAAAAAAGCGTGACTCTAAAATTTATAAAATCGATCTGTCGAATGTTTATCATTCGATCCGATTCAAACTCATTTTCAAAGATCTATATAAAAATTCACCAATAACAATGCCTACGGGAAAAATGGCCGCAAAATTCAGCAAAAAACAATTTTTTTATCAATGGCCTGAAAGTCGGCTTGCAAAAGTAGTAAGTGAAAATAAATGGAGATGATTTTTGCGGTGGAAAAAAAGATGACCAAGGATGGACAAAAAAGCCCTACATGAAAGCTATAACCATAAATTAATAGACAGTTTGGCTACGCGCGCGGTATGGAAGTTATAGAAATTAGTTAGGAATGTGAAATGGCAGAAGCTAAGATGAAAGGAAGGACTATACTCCCAACCCGAGGTCCTTTTTTGCGTACGAAAACTTAAAAGAACTGAATCACACTTACCAGGATCGAATTACTGCGCTGCCAGTGCCAGGAAAGCCTCAACATGAAAGTAATTCAAGCAAATCTACACAGAAGCCGAACAGCGGATGCTTTACTGTCCCAAATAGTCTTGGAACATCAAGCAGACCTAGTGATTATCAGTGAGCAGTATAAAAAAAAAGAGGAAGGCTTCTGGCTGGAGGATACTACCAAAACGGCAGCAATATGGATACCAAGCACAAGCAGGGTGCTGCACACTAATGAGGGTCGGGGCAACTGCTATGTTCACGTACGTGCCAGCGACTACAACGTATTCAGCTGTTACTTAACACCAAGCGATGACATCCAAACATTTGAGAGTAAACTAAATGAGATAGAAGACACCGTCTCGAATATACGGGATAAATGTATCGTAGCGGGCGACTTCAATTCAAGGGCAGAGGAGTGGGGTATGCCAACTACCAACTCCAGAGGACGGAAAGTGGCAAACATGGCTGCCAGAATTGGATACAGAAGAATTGGATGCGAAGGTACGATTCCGGACATAACTCTGGTTTCAGAAAACCAGGCACACAGAATTATTAACTGGAAGGTTCTTGATATCTATACTGGTAGTGATCATCAGTATATTTCATTTGAATTGGAAGATCACACAAGAAATAGACGCACCGCCAACTTTGGGCGACAAGCGCGCAGATGGAACGTAAGCCGATTGAACAGAGCAGCACTGATCAACGAACTCGACAGAAGAGCCGACGCAGCCCAAACTACCGAAAGCACCGATAACACAGTCGAAAGCGTCATGTCCACAATCAAAGCAGCCTGCGATGCTGCAATGCCTAGAGTGGGAAACAGGCATAGAGATGGTCAAGAGGTTTACTGGTGGACAGAAGAAATAAGTATTCTGAGAGAGAAATGCCTAAGGTGTCGACGCCGCCTAACTAGAGCGAGACGTCGAGGAGACTTCGAAGAAGAGGAGGCACAGAACAGAAAGGCTAAGAAGGACCTGAATATTGCCATTCGCAGGAGTAAGGTAGAAAAATGGAAAACCCTATGCGACGATGTCAACACTAACCCCTGGGGTCTAGGCTACAAAATCGTCATGAAAAAGCTTAAGTCCAACCGCGGACTTCCCCATTTAGAAGCTGATAAAATGGACAACATCGTGAAAGCACTTTTTCCAACTCACCCGGTCAGACCAGCCGAGACAAGGGGTCCATCAGACCATGTGGAACTATTTACTGAGAGCGAGCTCACCAAAGCAGCCAAAAGCCTTAAAAACGGGAAAGCACCAGGCCCAGATAATATTCCGGCAGAGGTACTTAAAGTCATTGCAGAACAACGACCACAAAGGCTTCTTGATATGTATAATGCGTGCATTCGTACAGGAACATTCCCCGAGCCTTGGAAGGTACAGCGATTAGTCCTGATAAGCAAGGGGAAAGGGGACCCCGAAACCCCATCAGCCTATCGACCACTCTGTATGCTAAACACAGCAGGAAAGCTTCTAGAAAAGCTTATTAAGCCCCGGCTGGCAGCCGCGGTTGAAAATGCAGGAGGGCTTTCTCCTAGACAGTACGGGTTCAGGCCAGGCAGGTCCACAATCGGAGCAATTTATGAGGTCACTGAAGCGGCGATTGCGAGCCACCAAGGCAATCACTATTCACGGCCAATAGTCCTGCTGGCAACGTTGGACGTGAAAAATGCTTTTAATAGCGCAAAATGGACGGATATGATCGAGGCTCTACAAGAGCGCTTCCGAATACCGGAGTATCTGCTGCGTATAATAAACAGCTATCTCGAAAATCGAAAGCTGTTGTACCAGACCATAGCAGGCGAAAAATGTATTCCAGTAACAGCAGGAGCTGCGCAGGGATCCATACTTGGACCGGACCTCTGGAATATCAGCTATGACGAGGTGCTCCGCATAGAAATGCCCGACGACGCTTTTCTGGTAGGATACGCAGACGACATTGTGGCAGTTATCACGGCGCGTAACACAGATTACGCACAACGTACACTCACGCAGGTGATGATCCGGGTCAAAACTTGGATGAACTCCCACGGACTGCAGCTAGCAACAGAAAAAACAGAGCTACTGCTCGTCACGAGACGACAAATCCCACTAGAGTTAGACATGAGGATACACGATAGCATTATCCGCGCTCAGAAGGTGATAAATTACCTGGGAGTCAGGCTCGACTCAAAGCTATCGTTCCAAGCACATATACAGCACGTAGTAACGAAGTCTGCCACTGCGACACGCTCGCTAAGCAGATTAATGGCGAATGTGGGCGGACCGGTGCAATGTAGGCGGAAGTTACTAATGGAGGTGAACAACGCCATTCTTCTATATGGATGCGAGATTTGGGCAGATGCTCTAAATGCAAAATGCCGAGCAAATCAACTCTTATCGATCCAAAGAAGAAGTGCGCTGAGAATAATAAGTGCATATCGGACAGTATCAGGAGCAGCAGCGATGGTGATCGCAGGTGTAACGCCGATCGACCTATTAGCCAGAGAACGAAGCCAAATATACGGATTGCGTCAAGCTGGACAAGTTTCAAGGCAAACTGTAGAATCGATTAAAGAAGAAACCCTCACCGCGTGGCAAGAAAGATGGGCAAACGAAATAAAGGGCAGATGGACAAAAAGGCTCATTCCAGAGATCAAAAGTTGGCTTCGCAGGAAGCACGGAGATGTCGATTTCTACGTAACACAAATGATGACAGGACATGGCTACTTTAGCGCTTTCCTACATTCAATTGGGAAAAGCTCAGAGCATAGCTGCGTGTATGGTGACGCAGAAATAGATAGTGTGGAGCACACTGTGATACACTGCGAACGATGGACCGATAGGAGAATCAACCTTACACGATGTGTAGGACATATCACAGCAGACAACATCGTATCGAAGATGACCTCGAGCGAAGAGCACTGGAGATTGATTGCAAGTTTTGTTGGCGAAATTCTGCGAATCAAGAAAAAAGACTTGGACGAGAGGACATAGTGGGGTATCTGGACGCAGATAATAGACGAGAGCGCACAGCGCGTAAGGGCCCCACTTCGAAGTAATGCGAAAGCTTTTCCGAAGTGGAGACAGGCCTGAGAGAGAGGGGGGTTTTTAGTAGGTGCGAGTCCTACATACCCTTTCTGCGACGGCAGACTAGGAAATGCATAAGATAGCTGCCATAGGAATGCTGAATTTGTTTGTGGTATAATATACTTTGAAAACTCTGGTCACCCTAATCCACAACAAAATGCAATTAATCAGGGAGCGTTCGATAACATTACAGAAAATACGGATCTAGTATTTTATCGATATTTAATTGAGGCCTTTTTGTTGGAAGTGTGGACTACCACCAAAGAGACTGCCAAAGGGCTTTGGCACAAAAATTTTTGTGAGTTTTTTTTATATGGAGTTTTTTGTTTTGGCAAGTCTTTGGTGGAAGTGTATACTACGCTTAAAGCAAAAATAGTAAATTTATTTTCAAAGTTATGATTGAGGGTCAGACCAGTATGGTGACACTTCTGCATGGATTGCACTTTAAATCATCAAAATCGGTTCAGTGTAACTTGAGATATCATGGCCGCCAGCTCGAAAAACGTGGTTTCGACATAAATGCGTTTAAAGTTTGAAGTAATATGAAAATTAGTTGTATTTGTGAAGACATTGTTTGACAAAAAAGGCTATATCATCTAAAGTATTTCGAATTTCAAAAAATCCTTTTGGGGCGATATTCTTAATTATCCAAGCTATAAAAAAATGCCAAAATAAATAAATAAATAAGAAAATTGGGGAACATGAAGAATACCCCTTTAAGCGAAATTTCAAATAGTTTACGAGATATGGAGTTTCACACCCCAAATAACTAGACCAAACCGAGTGAAGGTTTTTGTACTACCATCATACCCGTTCACAATTTTTTGGTCCCCACTCTGTCATCATTTTTAGTAAGGAATTGTTTAAAGCAAGATTCTATGACTTGTATTTGGTTTAAATCGAATAAGCTTAATAATGATAGCTATTTCGGAAATTTAATAGCATTTCCACATTCGAAATTCCCAAATTTAGCCACTAAAGAGCCAAAATAGCAACACTGCGCAGTAGTGTTTTTTTTTTTTTTGTATTTCTTGGAAGTAAATTAGTGTGACCCAAAATCCCAATTGTGTAAAGATACAACAATTGATATCGATACTTGGGCGCGAAGAAAAATCACGTACGAAAAGTACCTAGTACCCTATCTATCGACAAGGTAAATGAAAATTAAGACCTTAAAATTAGCCCACAAAAGTTCGCAAATTTGTATGTGTTGTAATTGCATTGCAAGAACTGTAAATTTACTGCTTCTCCAATGTTTGTCATAATTTCAAATTTAAATTTTCTGTTCACATATTTGCCGGTCCAAAAATGTTTGAAATGCGCGCCAGCCTAATGAAATGAAAAATTTTCTTTGTAAAGTAGTAGGCCAAGCCTTTACATTTGGGTTGCTGTCACTTTTTCCTGGTGAGCAAATTGGAATTTCTTTTCACAATTATTGTGTCTTACGCTAAAAACTAAAAGTAAGTATTATTTTTTCGAATTTATTTAACTAATTTATTTAACACAAAGTTGAACTGTAATTCGCAGTACATCGCCTACATCATGCCTGTCATAAATGTGTCGCACACCAGCAACAACAAAACATCTGACAATATATCACGACACGATATGTTGATCTGGCTGAATGGGCTTTTGAGCTCAAAATTAAAGACTCTTAATGACTGCTGCTCTGGAGCCGCCTTTTGTCAGCTATTCCACATCCTGCGGCCGACTTCCATCAATTTGAATAGAGTCAAATTCATGACAAACACGGAGGATGAATACATTCAGAACTTTAAGCTGCTGCAAACGGCTTTTCAGAAGGAAAAGGTACAGAGAATTATACCGGTTCAACGTCTTATCAAGGGACACTTTCAGGAACAATTGGAATTTCTGCAATGGTTTAAAAAGTTATTCGAACTTAATCACCCCGGAGTCGTGATATATGATGCACTGGCGGCACGCAATTGTGAAGTAATTGGGATTGGCAATCGGTTGACCAGCAAAAAGAGTCTATTGGGACGAGGAGCATATACCACATTCAATTCGTTAAGTTCAGTTAATCAAGTGGGCAAAACACAATCTGAGACGGGACGGAAATGTGTTGCCGTCAAGAAGCTGAATAAGAAACAGGACAAGGCACTGGAGACGGTTTCTAGCGAGATGTCCGCAGTGAAAGCCGATGGGAAGATGGTTGAGGAGTCTGTGGAATCAGGTGAAGAATTGATTAAAAACCCACGCGAGATCCCAGAGTCAGCGGAAGAGCCAGATTTAGACCAGACAAAACCAGAGGATGGCTCTGAGAAGTTAGAGCAGTCAAAAGGAAATAGCCCACTGAAGGAGGATCAAGAGCAGCATCCGGTAGAAATAGTGCTCTCGAAGGATCATCACGAGGAGCCAATAAAAAAGGTTGAAAAAGTGGTTGCGCTTGATACCGGAGAGACGCCTAAGGATAAATACAGAAAGCCCTTGAAAAGTAGCGGACGACGAAAGTCGGAAATGGCGGTGAAGAATAACGAAGTGTGTACAAACCAAACTGGTGAGCCCTTGAAGAGACTTGGACTGAAGTCAGCCAAGGTTGGAACAGAGAGCGCTAAGATGAAGGGCAACGATTCGGAGAAACTTACACAAACTAGGAAAATGGATGCGTGTAGTTCCGTTGAGACCTCTAAGGGTAAACCCGTAAAATTACCCTCAATGAAGGCTAAAAAATTGCAAAAAACCAAATTTGGTGAGCCGGCGAAAAGTCGTGTACAGCAATCAGACAAGGTTGTAGCTGGGAAGGCCAAGACAGCTGTCAAGAAGTCTGAGAAGTCTGATACTCCTAAGAAACTTTCAACTAAGTTGACGCTAATGGATGAGCAAACACAAACGGACCTATTGCCGATTACAAAATCCGTTCAAAAGGAGATTGCAACCCAAACGGATATATACGAGGAGGATTTGCGCTCTGGAAGGGATTCCTATCAAGAGATTGCAACCCAAACGGATAAATACGAGGATGGTTTGTCTTCTGGAAGAGATTCCTATCAAGAGATTGCAACCCAAACCGATGTAGTTGAAGATAGTTTGACTTCTGAAGTGAATGTGCCTAAAATAACAGATTGGAAATTATCAACAAAAGTCGCTTTACAAGTGGCTGGTGGTTCACCATCTTCATATACTTTGCAAGCCAAAGAGCTTGGCCTTAAAATGACGCCTCCAGCTAAGCTGGCGCCAATAGACGTGCAAACTCAGACGGACCTATTGCCGATTCAAAAATCCGTTCAGAAGGAGATTGCAACCCAAACGAGTATATTCGAAGAGGGTTTGCGTTCTGGAAGGGATTCCACTGAAGTGCAACAAATCAAGTCCATGACTGAAGATTCGGCTATCCGCAAATGTTCACTGGTTTCAGCTTCACCCCTTACCTTGGATAGTGAGAACAATAAGGCTTCTGTACTCCCTCGCTGCGATACTGAGGGGACGAAGGAAGTTTTAGGACAGGAGTGTGAGAAGGAATTAAAGTCGCAACCGAAGAGTAAGAAGAAGGTGCCTGTACTCCACCACTGCGATACTGAAGAGAAGCAGTCGGTTTTACCCCTTGAATCGAATAATGAATGCTCCCTGGCTTCCAAGTCTTCAGCTCCCACTGACCCTCTCAAGGCAGACCAATCGACTGCATTACCCAAAAGCCCATTGTCTGTCTTTTTTGAAAAACTCAATAAACTCAAGATTAGAGAGAGGGCAAATAAGTCGGTAGAATCCCAAGCTATCGTTGTGAGTGAAGGTCAAGAAGTATCAACTCTTTGCACGCTTAAGCCCCCACTCGACCTTTCGGACACTAAGGAGGAATCAACTGCACTCCATGACTCGGTTACTAAAACTGCTTTAACATCCGTTCACCGCTTTAAGAAGTCCACCCAGTTGTCTTTGGACTTCAACAAGCAATGCTCAAGTGCAGTTGCCATCGAAGATCATAAATCACCAGCATACGGCTCAAAATCACTGGAGGATATCTCATCGAAAAGCTCAACTACAATTAGTCCCAAAACCAAGCTAAAGTTTATAAATGACCAGATTGCGAAGTTGGAAACGTATGGTTATAATTTAAAAAATCAGCGACCATTTTGCCTTCCACTTTTTAAACGGATTAAAAATGCATGCTCAAAGGAGGAAGGAGTCACTCCTGAAATGATTCTCAATATGTTCCAACAAAATCATTAGACATGTTAAAATGTTTTCCTTAATAAGTTTTGTTAATAAACTTTAACTAAGTTAGTCAAGCGCCTTGCTTATTTTATTCACCCTTAGCCCTACACTTTGAGCCGTGCCGCCGCTGCAAGTTGCCCGTTGCAAGTTGCAACAATATCCATTGACATGCGCGGATTGCCTTCGGCACATGTCATAACCATAAAACTCCATGCCCCCACCTGAGTTGCTTGTTGTGATTGCAGCGGCGCTGGGTGGCGCCAGTAGCTCCAACATCTTGGAAGCCAAAAGCAAGACCTCAACACGTAGGCAATTTTTTGTTGTGTTGTGTCGAGCTGGGAAGGGAGGCTGGAATCATATCGTATCGGCAGCAAGATCGAATCAACGTTGTCTTCAACAGTGTGTGCTGTAGCCTCGGGGTCTCCAGCCGTGTGCACTTGGTCGGTCAACTGGTTGACTGCCTGCCTTTCGTTCCTGAAAAAACCAAAACCACCACCTGATACATCCACCATCTTCGACGATGCTCATGTGTAGCCAAATATTGTGCTGGCCTGCGCTTCGTAATATTTTTCAGTAAAATATTATTTCAAATTTAAATTACTAAAACAAACAAGAAATTTTTAATTACACTAGCTTTCAGCCAAAAAGACCCATTTCTGCTGAAACTATTTTTTAGAATGGTGAACTCGAAATAGATTTAAAAAAATTTTTCATCATCATCATTGGTCGTTGAATGAAAACTACTTCAACGATTTTAAAACAATGTTCTACGCGATCATTGGAAGCTGAAATAAATTTCAATTTAAATCTGGCTCTATCTGACAATAATGAAGTCAGATATGTCTTAATATGTAAGAGCAACTACCGAAAACGTGAAAAAATTCATATTTCAATAACGGAGCCATGAAAAATATTTTTAAATTGATTTTTGAGATCACCATTCCAAACTACACTTCAAAAATATGTCAGTTGAAATTAGGGTTGTCGAAAATTTCAAAAATATCTATATCGATATTTTTGGCGATATTGAAAAAGTATCATTTCGATATAAATATTTTGGTGTCAAAAACATCGATATTTTCGATATTTTTCAATAAAAGTCTGGATCTTAACAATGAACAGGTCTATTGAGGTAATTGAGTTGTCATTTGACGCGTAATAAGAACTACAATCTGACTGCGCAAAAAAATATAGATTTAATGTATATTTATTAAATTAACAAAAGATATTTATTTTTTATTTCATATATAACATAAGAAGTTCTGAAAACTTTTTCATGTATTTAAATTAATGGAACGAAGCAGTGTTTACTTTTTTAATTCATCATCTTTTAAACTAGAGCATTCGAACTACAAAGCATAAAAAACTTATTCAGTTAAATCTTCAAAACTTAAAAACTTCTGATTTTACCAATAATCGTTAGACAAAGATTTAAGGGTGACGCGTTGATTTATGTGCTCATCGGTCATTCGGCTTCTGGTGTCAGAAACCACACTTTTTATAGCCGATGCCAATCGTTCCGATGGCACGGAGCTTCCCGGTGTAATAAGATATGACAATGCGCAGTTAGAAAGCACTGGCAATGCGTCTTTCTCTGCAATCCAGAACATAATAGGGTCCTGTTCCAGGGCAAACAACGGTAAATTCCAATTGTACTCCAATAATTTATTCTCCTGTCCTGGTGGTTGTTGAGATATTGTGAGTATTGTGATCAGCGAAGAGCGATCCTTCAAAAATTACGTCTTCAGATTTCGCACACTTGTGTTTAAAGGGAGAACAATATGTGTGCAGCATGACTATAAGCGACTGCCACTGTTTGACGATAGTCGTCATGCTGCAATCATGTTATTCTTTACTGTTTTTAAAAATCTCCATGCTTTGCGATTAAGTGCGCCTTTATGTTTGTTGAGTTGCCATGGTCCTTACGACTTTTTGCACAGTTTACAGTTAATAAAACAACTTTTAAACATTGTGCCTTACACGTCCAGAGCACAAGAAACAGTTATTCGCAACATTGTGACTGAAGGCTAAAACAAAAATATCCCCGAAAAATATCACCAAAAAATATTCGATATCCGATATATCGCCTCCGAAAAATATTCGATAATGATATTCTTCATTTTGGGCAAAAATATCGATATTTCGATACATCGATAATATTTTCGACAACCCTAGTTGAAATGGATCATTTATTATACACTTGAAAAGTGTATTATAATTTTGCCCAGAAGTTTGCAACGCATAGAAGGAATCATCTCCGACCACATAAAGTATATATATTCTTGATCAGCATGACGAGCTGAGTCGATAAAGTTTTGTCCGTCCGTCTGTCCGTCTGTCTGTTTCTACGCGAACTAGTCCCTCAGTTTTGGAGCTATCGAGCTGAAACTTTGCACAGAGTCTTCTTTTACTGCACGCTGCTAATATGTCGGAACCGACCGGATCGGATACTTGACTTACTTGTTCGTTTTAAAATAAATGTTTAGTGGCGAAAAACTGGTTTGTTCTCAATATTATCCTCTCAAACACGGTCATGGGTAAATTGAATGTTTTTAAGCTGATTTGGCGAAGTTTGGTCGAAGTCGCTAACCGTTGTGACACTTTTCAAGCTTCACCTTATTTAAAATCAAAACTTCGGTACAGACGAAGTTAACTTTGCCTTTCTCGTTTTTTTTTTTATTTTTGTAAACTAGTGTAATTAAAGAATTCTTTAGTTAACAATTTTGAACTATTAATAGGTACTAAATCTATACTTATCATTTAATATTTAGTACAGTGTCCTTTATTGGCAATAACAGCTTATGGCATCAAATCAACTGAGTCCTGGCATCGTTTTAGAAGAATTTTGGACCAGGACTCTTTAATTTCTTCCCAAAGTGCTCCGATAGTGGTTGGCTTGGAAGCAGCAACTGCCTTCTTGACGTCAGACCACAGGTTCAGGTCAGGCGACTGAGCAGGAAACTCCAAAACGTTCACAAAATTTGCCCTGAACCATTACTTTGCTTTTTTGCTGGAATGTTTGGGGTCATTGACCTGTTGAAAGACCCATACGAGCGGCATTTCGTATTCTGCAAAGCGTAGCACTACTGTCTCCATGATATTCACGTACACGTGCTGATCCATGATGGTTTTAATTCAATGTTTTGGACCTACTCCATAGTAGGAGAAGCAACACCATACCATTACACTTCATCGTCCATGCTTAATGGTTTTTGTGGTGTACTAGAGTTTGTATTCTGTGTTCCTTGGACGTCTAAAGTATGATCGAGATCCCTTTTCACCAAACATAACCACTTTGGACTCATCTGACCATAGAATATTTCTCCATTGTTGGGATGTCCAATTTGCATGATCCCTGGCAAACTTCTTGCGCTTAGAAAAGTGTGTCGCGTTTAAAAGTGATACCTTTCTTGGGCTGCAGGCTTTTAGGTTATGTTGCCGAAGATATGTGCGAACTTTTTGGTTAATCGCATTTATTTTAAGCTCATTTTTAAGCTGGGCAGCAGTCTTGAAGGGATCCTTCTTGCTCTGACGAATCAGTTTTTTGCCATGAAGAGGGGTCATAGATCGTTTTCGTCCGCGTGTTTTGATCTTTTCTTCATAGTTTAAGGCGTTTTTAATCATTTTATTAAAACGTCCTACCAATTGAACAACTTCTCTGCAAGTTTTTCCGTCCAATATCAAATTTTTGAAAAGATCGCGCTTCTCCGCAGTTCAGAGCTTTCCACGTCACACTGTAAAGATTACACAAGTTAACACGAGTTTTTCAGCCTCTATAATTTGATGTCAGTCCTTATGTAAAATCACGCGCTGAATCCAAATATGGAGCTTATAAATTTCTCAGTAGAACAGATTTCGAGATAATCCCAAATAACCGTTTTTCGCATTTTTTAAAAAGGACCTCTCACTTAATTTCAATAACTTGCAAAACTTGCACACCAAATTAAACCTAATAAAATTATATTTCAACCGTTCATACATCATTTTATTGTCAAATTTGTGGTGTAGCTGCTAATTACAAAGATATCGAGAATTTTGTTTTATTTTTATCGAAAATTTGAAAAAACCGAAAATTACACCGTTACTTTACCCAAGAAAAATTTTTTTTTTTAAATTTCTTTCTCTTTTTGGATGATGTAACCTAATGTATAACAGAATCAAAAAGTGTTCATACATCGAAATCTGTTGAAAATTGTGGAAGTTATTAGCAATTATCTAAAAATGGAGCAATTTCAGTTTTACCGTTCAAGTGGTATTAAAAAAGTGTATATAGTCCGTTTTGCTCCCCCGTTTGTGGGCATAGTTTTCCTCTCGCGTAAGAAACCAACAAAAGTCTCCCATCATGGCCTCATCCCAAAATCCTTGATAGCGGCGTTTGCTCATCACTTTCATCGCCAAGGATTTCAGGAAAGAAATCCAAATGAGAATCCAAAAAATTAAGTTTTAACGACATTTTTACACCTGTTTGCAATACAATGTGCAGCGTTTGAGTGTAATGAAAGCTTTAACTATTTTCTCATAATTTTTTATTACATGTGCGACGACTTCTTTATAGTTAGGACTTTTTAAATTTCCAAGAAATGAAGTGACAACAGAACGGAACGAATTCCATGCGTCCTCCTCATACTTGGACAACATTAAATTGAATTGTGAGTCCTTGAAATGTTTTTTAATTTGCCCAACAACACACCCTCTTTGGTCTTTGCCTCGGATAGGTAAGGGAACTCACTCTTCAGATATGCAAATGCATCACCGTCTTTTTGTAAAGCCTTCACAAAATTTTTAAATAAACCCAGTTTTATATGAAGGGAAGGCAGTATAATTTGCTCCTTACTGACAAGTGGCTCGAAATGTACATTTTCTTGGCCAACTATGTAATTCGTTCGGACCGACCATTCTTTTCGAACGTAGGTCTCGTGGCGTGCTCAACTGTCCCATTTGCACAAGAAACACATGTTTTTGGTCTATCCTTGTTGCAATCCTGAAACTATTGCATTGACTTTGAGGTCTGCTCAAATTTTCCAGTTATGTTTCTTGTAGTTAATAAAATCAAGCAATATGGCCACTGGTTCATATGATTCTTTTATGTTAACGACATGCGCTAGCGGTATCGAAGGCTTGAGATTTCCCTGGTGCAACAATACAGCTTTTAGACTGAGCTTGCAACCGTCGATAAACAAACGCCACTGACTGGATCATACGGCTCGTTTCAAATAAACCACACACATCATTGCAATAACAAATATTCTTTTCGAATAATACTTAGCATAGCGCTTTTGACGATCTCTATAGTACGTTATTTTGACATCATCCTTTAACAAATTAAGTTTTAGCAAACGCGATGCGAAAATTTCCGATTTTCTTTTGAAAGATCTAGATCTCTTAGATCCTTTAGTCCACTTTGGCAGGAGGGATTTCGCTCTTATGAGGGTTCATATTCGGATTCAGCGCGTGATTTTACATAAGGAGTGACATCAAATTGTAGAGGATGAAAAATCGTGTTAACTTGTGTAATCTAAGCTTATAAATTTTTTGATCTACCTTCTATTTACCCGTCGATTTACACGTCTTCCATCCAATACGTCTTTAATTGCCAACCATTAAATCTTCGTGATAGTCTAAACTAAACATAAAATTTTGTATATTTCCGGATTTTTTGGACCGAAAAATTCAAGCTCAAATAATATTTTTTGACAATACGTCTTACACTCCCTATATAAATATACTCGTCTACTATTGCCGTCTATTAATTCTTCAAAATTATCTTTGGTCCATCTACACCTCCCATTTAACCGTCTACATTGCCATCCATCACATCTTCATATTAATCGTAGGTCATACGAAAAATTGGCAAATATTGGACTATTCAATCTACGCCTCTTATTTATTAATACCTGCGCTTTTATAAATACACGTCTTATATACGCGTCTATCTCCTAATTCTTACTTGCCGGTTTACGCGTCTTTATGATAATCTAACCTTAAATGTGAATTTTTGATATTCGCGATTTTTTTGACCATACAGAAGGGAACACTGTATTTACTAGTGTACTCTTGCCGTCTATTAAATCTTCATAATAATCTTAGGTCTTATGAAAAATTTCCCAATATTTTAGACCGTTCACTGTTCACATTTGCCAACGCCTGCTGTTTTTAAATACAAAAAATAAATTTTTGTGGTTTTTCGGTGTTGGTTCATTATTTGATAATAATAAATTATTTTTTTTTTTTTGTTTTTTTGTGTGTTTGCCTCTTCTTTTTTTTTTTTTTCTGTGTTTTTTTCTTTTTTTTATAATAATTTTTATTATTTATTGTATTGTATTGTATTGTATTTATTCGAATATTCCTAGTGATACATGCGAAGCATATTTTTAATTCACTAGTCACGACAGATAACAAACCGATATATAAAACATAAACTTATACTACTACTTATACTAACAATGGTTATATGTATTTAAACTAGCATTAACATTGAGATTTATTTTTTTACTTATTATTTTTTTTTGATTTACTGTTTTAGTTTAGTAGTAGTTTTAGATGTATTAATAATTGATTTTTAAATAAGTGTGCGCTACTAATATTTTTAAACCTATGAGGTAACTGATTCCAGAGACGAACAGCGTTTATGAAGAAATGTTTCTTTGAACTAGATAGTGAAAATCTTTGGCAAACAATGTTTTTGGTCCTTCTTGAAGAGGTAAATTTTAGTTTATCGTACAGGTACTGTGGAGTCATTGTATTTATAATCTTGTGTAATAATATGAGGGCTCTCATGTCTATCCATCTATTTAATAGCCCAAAGATTTGTGCAGCGGTTGAGATGTGGTCCATTGGCTTTAGATTGTAAAAAAACAACATTGGCTTTTGTCTCGAAATGGCATCACTGTTTCCAAAGACTTCAACCCCATAGAAGAGGCCAGAGGTCAAATATGTTTTGCTATTAAGAGCCGTAAATTTACTGGTAGAAGATTCTGTGTCATATAGAGAACTCTAGTAATCCATACGTTTTGCCCACTGCCCTTTTATGGATCACCCCAGGTCATTGTCTTATTAAAGGTAAAACCTAGATTACTCGCCTGAGCAACATACTCAATATTGCTATTCTCGATTTTTAAATTATTTAATTCATCTGTTTTTTAAAAAGTTTTTTGTAAATGACCAAGCATTTCGATTTAGATGGGTTGAGTCCCAGTCCATTTCTTTTTAGCCCAGTCACTTATATTACTTAGTTCCCTATTTGCACTCAATCTTCACTAATTTTACTGACAGGACGACTAACATACAGTTGCACATCATCTGCATACATATGTACATCACAGTTTGACATCACAGCTGGTAAGTCATTAACATAAACACAAAAGAGCAAAGGTCCCAGAACCGATCCCCTGCGGTACTCCACGTAAGTGACAAAAAGGACGAAGCACTGCACGAGGTTACCACTGATTGACATCGTTCGGTCAAGTATGAGCGAAGCAGCTTTGACGCTGTGCTAGAAAAATTATACAGCTTGCTGAGCTTGGAGCACATCATGGAGCACATCATGATTAACCATATCAAACGCCTTGCTGTAATCTAACAGAGTCAAAAACCTCACCTGTCAATTGTCTATATTATTTCTAATGTCTTCAGTAATTTTCAAGATCGCCGTCGTACAACTTTTATTTTTCTGAAAACCAGATTGTTTCTGATTCAACAGATTATTGGAGACCATATACAAATTAATTTGGTTAGCAATCAACTGTTCGCAGACTTTGGACAAGAAAGGTAGTAGGGATATCGGCCTATAGTCATTATTTGCCTTTAAAATAGGTACAATTTTGGCAGATTTCCACATTTTTGGAAAAACGGAAGTAGTTAATACCGTATTCATAATATGTGTGACGTGGGCAAGTATTTGTGGGAGTAAAATTTTTATAAATTTTGGATATATCTCATCAAGACCGACCGCATTTGATTTTATTTTTAGAACACATTCGAGGACATCACACTGACTCACATGCACAAAATTAAAGCTACTATTACAGTTAGAGGGTGTTTCACAGTCTTCATAGTAATTATAGTCAACTTCAGGTACTTCAGATTACACAAATTTAGCATTAAGGTAGTTTACATCTACTTCCTCACCAGGATCTTTCGTCTTTTGCTTTCCAATACCTAATCCTTTAATTTCCTTCCAACGCTGTCCGGTAGAGATTGCATTAGTAAACTTATCGCAAAAGTATGTACTTTTTGCTCTACATATAAGTGACTGTACATTCCTTCTTAATTCTTTAAAATATGAGTAGTGTTGTTCAGTCCTGTACCGTTTCCATTTCTCATACGCCTTATTTCGTAGCTGAATGGATTTTTTAATGTCATTATTAAACCAAGGGTTTGCAGACTTCCGTATCCGACTGGTTTTAACAGGTACAGCTAAGTTGTATAAATAAGTTATATAAGATTGAAGTAAGTCTACTTGGGCATCAGCTACATTTTACATATTTTGCATCTGCTAAATATGCAAGATTTGTATCTAAAAAATATGCAAAATTTGCATATATTGAATATGCAGTTTTCAATGGAAAGTGGGTTATTTAATTAGTATAAAATTATATATAAATACTAAATTTCACCTTACTCTGCCTTCATTTAAAAAGTGTCATAAAATCCGCTGTCTAGTAATGATAGCTTCATTCTCGAATCCGGTTTCTATTTGTTCCTAACTGTTCGCATTAATTACTCTCCATCAGCAATGCATTTGAAGAGAGGGAATTGGGTTTTGCATATCGGTTGAGTTTTTTATTTAAAAATTAAAAAAAAACTATGCTTTTTTTTAAGTTTTTTTTAATATTCAAGAAGTAAGCATTATTTTTTAAATTTTTATTTGTAAATGTAAAATTGGCTATACAGCCCCCAAAGGGGACAAGCTTCTCACAATCTCTTGGCGTGTGTGCTTTAAATTTTTTGCACAAGAGAAGGGGACCTTCAGTTTAACGCCGAATCCGAACGGCAAAGTTTGAGAATTTGCTTTTTCATGGCTAGTTACTTCACAGCTGACGCCAATAGCTGGTGAAAATGACCGGATGTGTAAAAGCTAATTTCTAAAGAAAGAAAAGCATTTTTTATGATGTTATGATGTTCCGAGGCGGGATCAAACCCACGACCTCCCGCCCAGCAGCACACTAACCGGTGAGCCACACACGGCCACTTTATTTGTTTCTTAGCTCAACGCACCCAAACTCCAACTCTCAAGTATCAGTTAAGATAGATTTCTATTAATAAAGCAAATAAACTGAAATTGAACATACTTTTATTTGAAACTGAAATTCGACGTGAATAGTTTAGCAAAATATTGGAAATTTAATGTATAAACTAGTTTAAAACTGATTAAACTAACAGTGAAACTTAAGATAAATCGGCCTTTAAAGACAGGATTTTGTAGATTTTACCAAACAGGTGTAAAATATGTTTTCCCAAAACGGAAAATAAAATGTTTTAAATTCAATGAAAACAATTGTTTAGGCTCGATGTGAAAGTTTTTGAAAGAGTTATTTTAGATAAACCCAAGTTTGGAACAAGTTCTGCTGTTTACCCGTTAAATGTGCTGTCGTTCGTGTAGCATCAACGAATCAACTGCTTTTCCTTTGCAGAATAGTTGACTTAAGTTTTCAACTGAATAATTGGGCATTCTGTCACATGTAACAAATATAGAACATTTTAGATTTTTGTATCAATGATAGCTCCGCATTAAAAAGGGCTACCCTCTAGTCTGCCACACAACCTGGCTGAGAATTCCCAAGCACAAATTATAGGGTAATTTCAATATTAATGGATGTAATTCCAAGGTTAAAAACTATCAAAAACAGGGCCAGGTAAACAGATTCCCAAACATATGCAGACTTAACTCCTATCAATAAAATTCTGTTGATAAATACAAAAATTTTGTGTGTTTGCTTAGGTCTAAACAAATTCCTACAATTATTGATCTTATATTTAGAATCTAAATAGCTTTCTATTCTACAATGTAATTGGGGTGCACCACCAGCAGCGGATCATCTTCCAATGGCTCCTCTTCGTCGGCGCTGCGTTTTGGACTCTTGAAATGCGGCTTCAGACTGGAAGTCTTCAATGGTATAATCACCTGATCATGATAGATCAAGCGATCGATCAGTTTCTCGATAAGATTTTTACGTGAAATGAGCTCATCTTCGGACTCGATTTGGTCGGCCACCTGCTCCAGATACCAGGTCACCACATCGCTTCGTTTCATGCCCGTATCACTGCCCTCTACCTCACAGCGGGCCTCCTCGGAACGCATATGCAAGACCAGCATGGTGGACAGGTTCTTATAGTCCTCAAACGACAAGGTGAATTTCTTTTTCTGCACTGCCGCCGCTCCCGCTGCACCACCTGAGGTGTCCATATCAGCTACAGCCGAATCTATATTGGCGGCTGCACCATTATTCTCCATATCAATGTCACCCTGTATGCCATCGTCCACTTCCACATCATCATCATCGTCAAGATGTATATCCGGCTGCTCGACACGTATGATGGACTTATTGAGCAGACGGAAAGCCTCTTTCACATGCCGCTCCAGCACACGATTCGAGCACTCCAGTTTGGCCATGGCCTCGCTCAGTCGTATCATCGACTCCAATTGACGCACAGTAATACGCCAGGTGCTACGTCCCGCTGAGCCGGTATCCCTCTGCCGCAAATGGCCATAGTTCTCCACCAGCATTTTGCCCGCCTCCTGACCAATGAGGGGCTTAAATTGTCGTGCAAATGTCACATAGCGTAGCACCTCCTCCCGCGTATAGGCCCGCTCCACCGACTCTTCAATGTTGGAATGAAGATCCACAATTTTCCGGGCTATGGCATAGTCCACCACCTCATTGCACTCGTCCACCAGGATGAAGAACAAATCGAAACGTGACATGATGGGCGCCGACAGCTGGATGTTCTGCTGCAAACTTTTGGAGCGATCGTAGCGTCCATTGATGGGATTGGCGGCAGCCAAAATGGAAGTGCGAGCGTTGAGAGTGGCTCTGACACCGGCTCGTGCTATGGAAATGGTCTGCTGTTCCATGGCCTCGTGTATGGCCACCTGATCGCGCAGATCCATTTTGTCGAACTCATCGATGCAGCAGATGCCATTGTCGGCCAACATCAAGGCGCCCGCCTCGATGACAAAGTCAAAGCTCTCCTCGTCACGCACCACCGCAGCGGTGAGACCGGCCGCCGAGGAGGCCTTGCCCGAGGTGTAAATGGCTCGCGGAGAGAAGTCCGAGACTTGCTTGAGAAACTGCGACTTCGCCGTACTGGGATCGCCCACTATGCAGACATTGACATCGCCACGCAACGAGGTCTTCTCCATGGTGGTCTTGGCCACGCCACCAAATAGCTGCAGGAGTATACCCCGCTTGACCTCATCATTGCCATAGATAGAGGGGAACAGACTGCTAATCAAATTCTGATACAAATTCCGGTCCTTGGACATCTCATAGATCTTATGCCATTCGGCATCCGTCATTTGTTTCTTCATATCCTCGGCGGTGACCTCAGACATGGGCAGATCAGTGCCACCAAAGCGGGCAGTGGTGGCCTGCACGCTGCAGGCCAAAAAGGCCATGCGATAGTTCAGCTCTCGGACACCCAACGCCTTCAGACCCGTCACTCCTTCGCTGCCCTCGCCAGGCTTATGCCTGCCGCCCGCTTCTGCCTTGGTTCCCGGTGTACTCAGCACCGACACATCGGGCACCACTATCAAGGTGCCAGTGAAGTCATAGCGATCGCCCGCCTGCACCGTCTCCACCAGCTCGGAACGCAATATGATTTCCACTGCACGCGGTATGCAACCTCGGGGCAGCTCTGCCTGAGTCTCTTGAATGCGAATCTTTTGGAAATCCAAGAACAGAGACTTCTCCACATCCAGCATAAAACGCCGACGATTGGCACACACCGGATTGCGGCAGATGGTCGGATTGGTGAACTTAAACTGCTGCTCCACATTCCTGATCTCGGTCTGGCAGTCCAAGCACATGAAAGTACCCGACACCAACTCCGGATGAACGGGATGGGTGCGCACCACTTGGCCCGAGATCCGTATCAGGGTGCCTATCTTTGAGGTGGTCAAATCACGCACCTTATGCCTGGTGGGCACCTCGGTGAAGGCCACATAGCAATCTTTCTGGGTCTTCAGGCCGATGCGATCCTTCACATAGTTGGACACCGATTGGCACAGGAACGGGTACACATGGTAATATTCCTCGATAATGGCCGTGGCCAAATTCTGATCATACTTCTCCACATCCTCGAAACTCACTTCCAGGGTGCAGCGATCCGGGGACTCCAGTTGGGCCGCCGTGCGCTGATATTTGATCTCGCCCTCTTCTTTGAACTCCTCAAGGAAATCCTGAAACAGTTTCTGCGTGCGGATGCCCACCTCATCTTTGACGCGTAGCTGACCAATTTGGGCATCTGCAACATCCATGGTGATTGGGATTCAAGCGGTAAATGGTTAATGAGCACAAAATGTTTGTTTATTGATGCCTTTCTTTGGCTCGACAGCTGCGTGTTTTTGCACAAATTCGCGCCTTTTTTTGACACTCGAGTGTGCTCTTTGACAGTTCAGGCAGAAGCAACAGTGTGCTGTTAAGCGCCTGTTAAGCAATGTTATTTGCCAGCCCTTAACTGTAATGGAAATGCATCCAAAACAAAAGCAGCTTTATTAACAAATTTTATTTATCCGGTTATAAGTTTAAAGAAATAAATAAAATAGCGAGAAATTTAAAAACCAACTTAAAATTAAGCCAGAACTGGTCTGGTCACACTTATGTGTATTTATCATTTCTTCGTTAGCCGGTGGTGGTCACACTGCCCGCAACTCGCGAAAAAAATTTGTGCCGAGACTAGGGGAATAAATCTTAATCTTCGCGAGTTTCATTGATTTTTGGACATTTTCAGCAGTGCCGATTAAAACTCCGTAGTTGCCCAGACTTTTTAGCATCGCTGGGCTAACGGATACGGATACACGGCAATCATGGTGGACGCTGCCAGGCAAATGCTCGATGAGCTAATGGGTCGCAATCGAAATTTGCATCCTTCGGAGGCAGGACTTAAAGTAAATTGGGAAGATCCGGAGGTAGGTAATCAGTTTGTGGTGATATAACCATGGCATTTCTGCGTCCCGTTGCCAATTACCCATTTTGCCGGCTGACCTTGATTCTCGTTTCTTGTAGTTTTGTCAATTCTACAATGTTAAATTCTGCCCGCACGATCTCTTCATCAACACACGCGCCGATCTCGGGCCCTGCGTCCGCATTCACGACGAGGAGGCCAAACACCTCTATGAGGAGGCTCGTCCCTCGCAGCGCAAACGTCAGTACGAGGATGAGTTTCTGCGCTTTTGCAATGTCATGCTCCACGATGTGGACAGAAAGATTCAGAAGGGCAAGCAGCGGTTGCAACTCATGCAACGAGATCAGCCGCATCCACCACCCGTGCAGCAGGCGGCCAAGCAACAGGAGCAGCTGAACAATCTGAGTGCGCGCATAAGCAAGCTACTGGCCGAGGCAGAGGAGGCTGGCATACGCGGCGATGTCGACCAGGCTCAAGATCTGATGACACTGTGTGATGAGCTGAAAGAGGAGAAAGAACAGCTGCAGCAACAGTATGAGGCCAGCCTGAAGCTAACTAAACTACACTCTCCTGCACATCAAACCGGCCATCAGTCACCACATCCACCTAGTGTCAGTCCAGGCAACAACTCCAACGCAGATGACACCGAGGTACATGAGACAGCGTCGGAGGAGGCCATAGCAGGACCAGCCACAGACACCGATCCAGAGGCAACTTCTGCAGCAACAGCATCGCCCGATGACAACAAAACAGACGCAAACAACAAGGCCAATTGGTCACACGAAACGCTGCCAGAAAAGCAGATGAAAGTCTGCGAGATATGCGGAGCTTTCCTGATTGTTGGCGATGCCCAGCAGCGTATCGAGGATCATCTGATGGGTAAACAGCATTTGGGTTACTCCAAATTGCGGAATGCGGTCAACGAGATCAATGAACGGCGCCAGAAGGAACGCGAAGAGGATGAGCGACGACGACGCGAGGATCGCGTGCAACGCTTCCATTCATCCACCTCCTCCTCCTCGTACGACAATAGACGGTAATTGGAATAGAGGATAAGGAAACGATTAGGGAAAGAAATGAAATGAAGAATATTTGAATTAGGAGTAGAATATTTTTCAAAACGTATGTACAACAACAGAATTTGGAACTCCACTATTGTCTCATTAAGAGATTTGTGGAATTCAACAATTGAAATCTTTCTAATTTAGAGTGCTTCACCTCGGCTCTTAAACTTTTTTTTTTTGGAAAAAAGATTTTGACATATTTAATTTGAGCTTCAATTTCTTCCCTTTGGATAATTCCTTTTTAGTCTTAATTTCGCTAGAGCTAGCACCGAATAGATTTTTGCGAAAGCCCCGGGACCAGATACGGCGTGTGAATTCCTCAATATTTCAAAAGTTGACCAGATGAAGCATAAGCGGGTCTGTCTTCTATTTAGTTCAAGGCTGAAAATCAGTCGGAAATCAGCATGAATTTTTAGTGTCCCTCCAAAAGGACTATAATAATCCTAAGAATTGACTCCACTTTATTTTCGAACAAAGTTGAAGTTTTAATAGTGGTTTTAAAACACTTTTCCATTCGAGTCCGTTTCCCTCAGGCAACACAAATGCTAGCTCTACTTAATACTCATTTCGAATTGTATTTCGAGTTGCTCTTCCCTTAAGCGCGACGCACTGAATTGAGAACTTGAATTATTTTGCAAGCTTAGTTACAGTAAATAATCTCCCAATGGGTAGGCACAACACAAAATCTGAGAGAGAATAGAGGTCAGTTTGTTAGTTGGATCCTATCATATCCGACTTGGCTAGAGGGCGTCGTCTGACACCGTCCGAAAGCCTCATATAACTCAGAACCAGTGTTTCCAGTTTAGCTATTTTCCTCTGCAGATCTAGCTATTTTGTAAAATTGAAAACCGGAAACGGTTCAGTTTGGCCGGAATCTCAACTCTAGCTCTTTTGAAAAACAATTGGGATTTGGCGATCTTTCTAATTATAGGTGATGCTCTCTGGCTCGAGGTCAGGTTAATAGAAAAAAACGATTTCCGTTTCTTTTTCCCGATTCAATTCGGTTGCTCTTCGGCAACCGTCTTTTAAGCAAAACAATAAAAAAATATAACCATATGAAACAATCATTTAACAAAATTTACAAAAAAACAGTTTACGTAAATTTTTACACGTCTGCTCTGTGTGGCGTGGAGTTCACTAATTTTTAATTAGCTGTGAGCGCAGTTCTCAGAGTCTGTCTTATAATTGGGTCTACTCTCTGTTGGCACGCTTGAGATGTGGAGCATTTCTAATGTAAAACGCTTGTTGGAATGCTGCTCTTGTTGAAATATTGGGTAATTGTCTATTATATGTCCTTCCTCTCCAAAAATTCCGTAATTATTTTTCCTCGATGGACCGCGAATTATAATGAATTTACGTGCAGAAATTAATTGGCGATCATCCATGGTTTCTTTTTAAATGAATTTTGAAATTTGCTGTTTGCACCAAAAATTATGCATGTGCTTTCTTCAAATGTCTAATAAATAATAAAATATATATATTTAATTTGTGAACAACTCACACCTAGAATTTAACTGCAATGACATTTTCAAGATCAACGAGAAAGGCAAAGCTAACTTCGTCTGTACCGAAGTTTTGATACACTTGAAATAGCCTGTCACAACGGTTAGCGACTTTGACCAAGCTTCGCAAATCAGCTTAAAAACATTACATATTACCCATGACCGTGTTTGAGAGCGATAATATTGAGAACAAACCAGTTTTTCCTCACTAAAACCCATTTTCCGAACGAACATTTGTATGGCAGCTACAAGAAGTAGTCATCCGATCCGGTCTGTTCCGACATATTAGCAGCGTGCAGTAAAAAGAAGACTCTGTGCAAAGTTTCAGCTCGATAGCTTCAAAACTGAGGGACTAGTTCGCGTAGAAACAGACAGACGGACGGACAAAGCTTAATCGACTCAGCACGTCATGCTGATCAAGAATATATATACTTTATGTGGTCGGAGACGATTCCTTCTATGCGTTACAAACTTCTGGGCAAAATTATAATACACTTTTCAAGTGTATCAAAACAGACCAATATCAAAATAAAACTCAAAGTATTTGCCCTATTTAGTTGATGTGGATGAGGCTCTGAACTTTTTTCACACCACCCATTAGAGCAGAGTTCCCCAGCTATAGCCCCTGGGGTACGAACATAGTCGCCAATTCACACCGAGTGCTTGCTTCACTGTGTTTTAGAAAGAAACACAGTCACATTTTAGCGCTCTCTTCTTGGGGAACCCTGCATTAGAGCAAAGATTTATTGATATCCCCCTATAGATGATGTATTTGTGAAACAAATAAACGATTGTTTTTGGGAGCTGACCTTGGATGCAAATTTGTGCTTCTCGCCGTGCCTGTACGAGAAACATATATTGAAATTTAGCATACGTTTTCTAAATAAGCTATACGACTGAGAGCAAACGTTTATAGATATAAAGTTACACATGTACACAAAGACACGATTTTCTTGGGAGCTGACATTGGATCCCACAAAAAAAGTTTGTATGAGATGCGGGAATCTATATATGAAGTGTCTTTGATTAGAGGTAAAGTTGAAGCCGCGTTTACATCCACCTCCTATAAATTATTAGTATTTTGAAAAACGATATTTTTTTAAAAATCTCAATTTTTTAAAAAAAATTTTCGACTGCGGCGCTAATATCTACAAATTTGTGAACACCTCAATCCAATTGCAAAAAGAACTCGGGTAATTAAACTTTTCTCCACACCACCCATTAGAGGTAAAGTTGAAGGCGCGTTTTTTTTATTGTGGTTTCCCCAGAAGGCCTACTCCACACCTGCTGCTCTCAGCCACGCTTTTTAAGCCTCAGCATCGGAATCCTGAGGAATAAATATAACATTGCGATCGCAGGAGAAAATTTTTTTATTACAAACCTCAAAATGGACATCAGCGTTCACATTTGATTCCATCCTTGGGTTATACAGAGTGCTAATTGCCATGAATATTTCATGAAGTCTTTGCGAATGAACAGGAAATTTTTTGTGGAATTGGAACTTTGCCAAATACCCTAAATAATGTTCCTTCCGCCGACCATAGTGTGGGATGTTGCCCTTCATGTCACGCCACAACCGCTCAATGTTTTGTGTGTGAGCCTGAGTATCAGGGTCCACAAAGTTTATGGAATGATTGACCGTTAGATGGATATATCCTTCGTCTCCAAGACAGTTGTAGGATTTCCAACAGTCAGTCATTATAGAGGAGCCATCGGCAACTCGCTCCTTAATAACGTTGAGCAACGTACTTTTGTCGCGGGTTTCAACTGGCACAATGAAGAACTCACCGGACTCCCGCTCGTTGCCACAAAACGCCCATTGGCCTTCCACTATTCTTCCACAATTAAACTTCCTTTTGCCAACTTTGGACTCGTCAATTTCAATAACTTTTCCAGGTCCTCCAATGATGGAACGGCTTGTATTTACACTCCAGTCAATGTATACTTCCCTCAGGAAACTTTTCCAGTCAACAATAGATTGACGGGACCACCCCATTTCGGCCTCCAAAAACTCAGTTTCGCCTCTCAGTTTGACCACATCCCACATAACAAATTTGCAAATTTCAGGTATAGAAAATTTTGTACCAGGAAAAAAATGTTTTTGCGAACACTTTCTACAAAATTGCACTGGATTTTTGTTTTTTCTTCATCTTATTCTCCATTTGCACTACGGAATGGCAACGAAATACGGGCCTCGAACCTTTGGACGAAATTTTGCACAGTTGATCACATTTTGGACAGTTGATTTCCTTTAAAATGACATTATGACATCGGACTCCGACATCGACAAAAACTTTGAAATTGTAGTTTCACAACCCGCACAAGCCATATTAATCACAATCTTTGAACAAACGTACTCGCAGAACAATTGAACACAACAAATTAGTTCACAAAAATTTTATATTTTTTATTATTTTTTTTGACATTTGAAGAAAAGCACATGCATAATTTTCGTGCAAAAACAGCAAACTTCAAAATTCATTTAAAAAAGAAACCATAAATGACCACCAATTAATTTCTGCAAGTTTCTCAATAATTCGCGGTCCATCGAGGAAAAATAATTCCGGAATTTTTGGAGAGGAAGGACATATAATAGACAATTACCTAATATTGTCGCACAGACACAACACAATGTGTTGCAAGCGCAGTTTTGTAGTCAGATTTATGTTGGGCTTTGCGGGTCTTCAACTTGGATTTTGGCGTTCCTATGTAGAATTTGTTGCAACTATCGTCTTAGATGACATTCTTGACTTCAGCTTTGTCAATATTTGATTTGGTCCTATTAAAAAATGCTTTCATCGTGTTTGCAGGTTTATGCGCTATTTGTATATTTTGTTTGTCGTAGCAATTTGACCATGCGAGTCGTTCTGATAGTTTAGGACCTAAACTTTAGGTACATATGTAAGCGATTTATATTTCTTTGGTTCCTTGGTTGTTCTCTTATTTGAGTTTTTGTGTCTATTTTAATAATGACTGTATTACCCACATATCATTGTTCCTTAAAATTAATTTTTTATCTGTTTCTATATTTCTTTGATATGTCGTGTCGCTAATATTAATCATTCGATGAAAACAGCGATATTCATTATCATGTTTTTCGGGTGTTTTGAATAAAATATGGACGGAAGTCTTCCATCCTCTTCTAATTCCACTGTGAATTATACGCCTCCAGAGTGGTTTGGACCTCGTCTTTTTACGCTATGGCAAACAAGTCACGTATTTGGCAATTGTCTAGTATAGGGACCTCACCTCAGAAAATTCTAAAAAAAATCCCTTCGATAGATGGTGAATTATGATGAATTTTTATGAAAAGAAAACGCGAGGGTCTTCCATGGTTTCTTCTTAAACGAATTTTGAAGTTTTAATTTTTTGCTTAATAAAACTTACGTATCTGTGTATGTGCTTTGAGAAATATGTCATAGTTGAACTACTTTCCACACCACCCGTTGGAGGTAAAGTTCAAGGCGCGTTTTATTTTATGTGGTATCCCCAAAAGGCCGGCCTAGTCCACGTAAGGAAGTGAAAAACTTAGTTTTGTTCTTCTTCCTCCTCTCCTTCATCATCCTACTATAATGTGTTTTTTTTTTTAAAGAAATATAAACAAAAAATCTGTTTTAACCGGTTTGGAACCGAACCGAACCGCTTTTTTTCGCTCGTGAACCGAACCGTAAACCGAACCGATGTGTTTTCAAAAATGTTGAACCGAACCAAAAACCGAAAAATAAAATGGCTCGGTTCGGTTCACTCCAGCTAGGTATTGAGTTACTGGCGAATAGTGAGCAAAATCAGCAATTTGTTTTAAAATATTACAAAAATACTTGGAAAAGCAGAGTTGTTGTAAAAAAGCTAAGAGCATCAACCTTATTAAATTTGCGGTCCCAAAATTGCAATGAGCCAAGTCTTGATTGTAATATCCGTTGGGGGTCAACTTACTTAATACTCAAAGGTTATTTTTTATCTTTAATTGAGATTGGCTTGAAATATAAAATGCGTATGAGTATTTCTATGGCTGACAGGCATGCAAAATAAAATTTGAAAAAAGGGAGGATGACATAGCTCAGTAATTGTCAACTCTTTGAACAAAAGAGCTCCGCCTATTTTTGAATTCGATTTAAAAGACTCCAGGAATCAATCCTGCTATCAGAAGAAGTGAAAAGGTAGCTAAATCTCATTTAATGTTAATATACAACAAAATTCAAAACGTTAAATAAAACAAAACGGATATTCATTCACCTCTAGAGATTTTCGTATGAACGATTTGATTTTGATGGAACAAATCTAGGAGGTCTTTATATGAGAAATGATAAGAATAAGGCCGGCTACTAGATCATATATTGTAGGACTTTACATATAAAGGAATGCACTTTATTTTGATCCACTTGGCTAAACAATATCAAGTGACAGATGTTTTCGTCACCTGGTATGTTAAGTTGTAGGATTTCAAAACGAATTGAGTACGTTTATACGGAAATTGCCGTCGAAATTTTGAACATACCCGATTAACTGAAAACCTTTGTTAATGAATAATCTGAATACTTGTATCAAAAATATATTTCTTTAGTTAATTAAATGAATTAAAAGCGAACTGAACCGAACCGAACCATAACCGCGGTTCAGTAAGTCCCAAAAACCATGCAATGAACTGAACCGGCGGTTCAAAAACTTCTGAACCTGCTGAATCGAAACAGTCCTTATTTTCGAGTGGTTTGCATCCCTGGTTTTAACTAAATCGCAAGTGAAAAATTTTGCCTGCGGCGCATTTTCATAAACGCTCACCTCCGAAAAATACATATCAATACATAATATTTTCGATGTTGGATTATACAGCAGTCCAATTGCCTCAAAGATGTAATGAATCCTGTCCTTATGATTAGGGAACCGTAATGATCCTTTTTCCGCCCAAAATGAGGCAATTCGGACTTTACGTCCCGCCAAAGTCTTTCTATATTTTGGGTGTGCGCACGGGTTGAGGGATCCACAAAGTTTTTTGAGTGGTTAACAGTTTCGTGTTGAAACCCCTCATCATTTAGGCAATTGTACGATTTCCGGCAATCTGAAATTATTGTGGATCCTTCAGCTATATTCTCCTTGATCATTTTCAAAAGAGTGTCCTTTCCACGGTCTTCCACCGGAATTATAAAGAATTTTTCGGACTCTCGCTCCAATCCACCAAAAATCCACTGACCCTCCACAACCCGGCCACAAAATTCCGTCACTAAAATTCGTCCCAATAAGAAAGCAGCGCTGATTTCCTTACTCACTTGACATAACACTAACACTGATAGACCGCCACTAGACCGCCGATTACCGATTGACCGGCGATTTGATTACAGACAAAAAACACACGCACGCACAGAAACACACACCCACGCAGAGAGCAGCAACAACGGTGAATAGTGCTCGAGTGACCCACTAAAACTGAAGAAAGCACACACAAATGAAAAGAAGAAGAAAATGAAAATGAAGGCCTTATAAAAAGAAGCCTGCGCTTGCAAATTTTGGATTCATCGATTTCAACGATTTTTCCATGGCCACCAAGTTTCCCACAATTTTCCCGAATAGACCAATCAATGTAGACTTCCCTTAAGAAGTTTTTCCAGTCTATAATTGATTGCCTGGCCCAGCCCAATTCGTTTTCCAAAAGCATAATTTCACCTCTTAAGGGGTAAAATGTAATCAAATAGTATTTAAAAACTGGCCACAAGAAAGTTAATTTTACCTTTTAAGCGAACAGTATCCCATACTAAAAAATTTGCAATGTCCTTGATGGATAGTTTGGAATCAGCAAAGAAGGTGTTTGTTTGAAAAGTTGCACTGTTTTGTTTATCTTCTTTCTGTTCCCGTTTGTTGGAGCGGGACACCTTTTTCGGCACCGAAAGAATAGTTGGTTGCCCTTTTCTGCTGTTTTGCAGTCAGCTCCACAATTATCACATTTTTTCGCGTAGAATACACTTGTGGCGCTTTAAATACTCGATGACTTCTCCTTCCGATAAGGATACAAAGTTGGACACAGTAAATTGACATTTCGTGCACTCCATTTTAATGAGAAACATTGAATGACAAATTAAAAAATCCATTAAACTTTAATTAAATGTGACATATTTTCCAAAGCATATGTATATTTTTTCATTAAAAAATTAAAACTTCAAAATTCGTTTAAAAAGAAAACCATGGGAAGACCCCCGCAAATTTTTTGCATGAAAATTCTTCATAATTCGCGGTCCATCGAAGGGAATTTCTTTTAGCTGTGTGTATATTTTGTACTCAAATTTGAAATATCAGCTCTCTATAACGCAGAATTTCACTATGTCCATAAATAATTGTCTGGGAATTCGGATGTGTTCTCAAATTTTTGTCCATTTTTGTCGAATGGCGTCTATTGCTAAATCTATCGGTATACTAGGAAACAGGGGAACATTTCGTCATCACATACACTCATCGAAATTTAATTAAAGACACCTAATTTTTGTTTCAAAATGACGTGTTGATTTAAGTTACCTAATCGTGTATATCGAGGTCCGATTGTGAGTAAAAGCGCCCCAAAACATCACAGAGCCTCCAATAGTTTTGGGAGGTCGAAATGCGCTTCGACGCCTAAATTTCATGCCTTAAATACCTTAAAACCATCTGACCCATTAAAGTTAACCTTTTTCTCATTTGAGAGAACCACATTTGTCAGCTGCTCCTCGAAGACATTCGACGTTTCGTAATATACCCTTCTGGCTTGTTTATAAAATGTCGTCAATGCAGGCTTAGTTTTCATCTCCTTCAAGATTAACGATCGCACGAATTCAGAACGTTACTTAAATTTATTGGATGAACTCTTAGTAGCCTTTTTTGGATCAAGAGTCGGACACGGATACGATCTTTTAGCAAGATAATGCTGCCATACAAGTGTCAAGGGCCAGTCGTAAGTGGTTTAAAACAGAAAATCAAGCTTCTTGAATGGCCAGTACGTTCTCCAGAAATGAATCCAATTCAGAACATGTGTGGTAGCCTTGCACGTCGTGATTATGCTGGCAGACGAAAGTTCAACTCGACTAAAGAGCTTCGAAAGGCTGTTACTGAGGAAGGGGCAAAAATACGACTCAGAGTTCGAAAATCATGATTAGCGCCATCCGGGTTAGGTATTTTTAAGCTCATAAATAAGCCTGGAGGTTAAATCCATTATTTATTAATTATTATTAACCTTATTCTGTATCCTTTTAATTTTGTTTAAGACTGTTAAATTTCGGTAAAAGTTGAACTTTTTAAAAAATCGCGAAAAAATGCTTTAACTTAAATAAAAAATTTGATATTGTTGATTTACCTTGAATTAAGCACGATTCAACAATTAAAAAAAAAGTTTTTAACATGTTTTAAACATTTTTTATTGAACAAATATAGGTGGATTTAATTATTTGCATGGTGTTAGTTGTTCTCTTCCTTTAAATTCTGTAGCGTTTTTGATATTGAATGTTGATTCCAGCGGTATGTTGTTCAGTATCTTTGCTAAATATGTGCACAGATCGTGAGCTGGTGTACCTATCGAAGAGCAAATCGGTCGTAGTGGGATTCCTTCTTTATGTATTTTAGGTAGTCCATAGATTCTTGGTGGTAGCGCTGTGCTCGTCGTCAGCTGATTTCTTTCGGCTTTTGAAATCAGCTTCAACTTAAATAGTTGAACCACTAAACTGTTGTTTCTTGTTTAAAGTCTTGATGTTGGGTCTTGTCTTACAGTTCTATATGTGCATAAATCTCCTAATAAATTCGTAATTTTCCTCTTGTAGTCGTTAGATTTCATAGCAACCGTTTTATTATTATATTTTGAAAAACAATTTGCCATTTTCTAGCTGTTTTGAGTGTGTAAAAGTTTCTGATAAAACAGACAAAAATTCCACCTTTTTTGATATTTTTTGACGAACTCGAAGACTGATACAGGGGCCAGATTGTGTATTTGATATGAACACTCGTAAAAAAAATGTCCTAAAAAGGGTCTTTGTGTCTGTTTGTAAGGTTGGAAGGTACTCATTTTTATTACCAAGGTAGGGTACAAGGTAAATGTCATATAGTTTACGTAAGTCAGGTAAAACGTATCCAAAATTTCCCGTATCTAGGTAAAGAAACTTTTTAAACAAAATTACTTCATCACGAATATTTTTGGAGGCATACATGGATTTAACAATCTGAAAAACACTATTTTGAATCAAAAAACATGATTGAAAATTATAGATTTCATATCTTATTTACCTTTTTTGAACGAGTTTCAAATATTTCGTAAACTAGGCTGTTATTTTTGTGGTAGAGATTTGGTACCCACTTTTCTTCTTGATTGGCCATCACAACCGTTTGACGGTCGCGGCCGCTACTACTAATGCCCGCCAGTCGCTTCTGCTCCGTGCGACCTGGCACCAGTTTTTCACACCAAGTTTGGATATGTCTTCCCGTACCTGGTCGTGTCATTTTAGTGGTGGTCGTCCCACCTTGCCTTATCCTAGTTCTTTCGCATTCCTCTTGTAGACACGGGTAACATGTTTTAGCCAGCGCAGCCGCTATTGCTTTATGCGCTGGACTAGACTAGTATCCCTATAGAGCCTCATACGTCATTTTTTCTGATGCGAAAATCCTCGCCAACTTTCAAAGGTCCATAAATAATCCGAATATTATTGCAGGACTGGGATGATAAGCGACTTGTATAGCGCTATTTTCGTTCTTCGAGCGAGGTCCCTGCTCTTGAATTCCCTACTGAGCCCGTAGTAGCATCTGTTTGCGAGCGTGATTCTTCTTCGGATTTCCAGGCTCATGTTGTTGTCGCCGGTTATCATCGTTCCGAGGTAGACAAAGTCCTCTACAACTTTAAAGTTGTACTCTCCCATTGAAACAAATTGTACAAGACGCGACTTCTTTTTCGAAGATACAAGGTACTTCGCCTTGTCATCGTTTACCGCTAAGCCCACAGTTCCGACTGCTTCTCAATCTCTGAAAACGCCATGCTTACCGCCCGTTCGGTTTTGCCGATAATGTCAATATCGTCGGCATATGCGAGTAGCATTACAAAGTCATTAAAGATGGTGCCCGATCTGTTGGCATTTGGGCACTGGCGCAGTATATACTCCATCAGCAAATTAAAGAAGTCACACGATAAGGTATCACCCTGCCTAAAACCTCTTTTGGTATCAAAAGGCTCTTAGAGGTTCGATCCTATTTAGACGGAGCTTTGAGTGCTTCTCAACGTCATCATGCAAAGTAGACACCTTATCGGTGTGTCGAAAGCGGCTTTGTAATCGACAAAAAGATGGTGGTACCCACGTGTGTCCCAGAAATCTCTAGAGGTTTTCGAATAAAAGTTATTATTCCATATTAAAGCTGCTTGAATTTAGATGTTAAGGGATGTTAAAGATTAGATGACGAAAGTTGATCGATTTGAAACCGCCTGCTCAAAGCCAAGTATTTAGATTTGATGCGTCTTATTTTAGTCACTTCGCAAATAAAATAGTCCAAGTTTAGTGTAAAATGCAAACGTTTCTACGAAAATCTCTAGAGGGGTCTAGGACAGCCCTGTATAATTAAATAAGCAAATTTAATTGATCACAATTTGCCTATTCGTTCCCTATTTGGGTCCACTTAACCCAGTTTTCAGTGTGTTAAACTATTCACCTGAAACTTTAAGGCTTCCTCAAAAGGAAAATACCCTAAATGGTCAATGTTGTTTTAAGGCAATTGCTTGCACAAAAATGACCATAGTCGGCGAACTAATGCTTTGTTGGTGAATCTTAAAACCCAGTAGTCAAGTGTAGTATTAAATTATCGCGGTCTAACTAACTAACTCTAGCTAATTTAGAAAAACTGGGTATGAAGTGTTGCTACCTGATTACTCTAGTTTCACAATTTATTGGTCCCGCTAATGGGCCTTACCAAAAGTTCAATTTTGTCGAACTGTTCTGTAGAACAAGATTCCTCTTTCTGGAGGTTCTAAATTAACATCAGAAGGGTAATCTCACAATTGAATAAAAAATTTTGTTTGGTTTCCAGTAAATGAAAATATGATTCGGCTTAAAATGATTTCCATTAAGTCTGAATTATGTGACATCTGGTGTGCACACTTATTAATTAAGCAGATGCAGATTGATTCCGTTATATCGAAATTCTTATCCTTACTAAAAATCTTAATTCAATGGAAAGTTATTTAACTAGTCCTTTTTGTTTATCTATAGCGATCAGCGTGACTATCGAGAGCGCAGTCGCGACTATGTCCAGAACCGTCAGCCTTCGGACCGGCGTCATCGTAAGTAAAGTTCTCTATCTGTCGATCCTGCGCTTCTATTCCATACTTTCCTTATTACAGATCACCACAAATCGCATCATGGCCATTCGTACTCGCGAAGCAGCAGTAGCAGCAGCAGCAATCGTAGTAGTCGCCATCATAACCATTATCGTCACGACAGTCGTGAACGACATTGTCGCAGTCGCAGTCGTAGCCGCTACTAAGAGACCAAAAACTCCCCAAATATCAATAAGCAACCACAGGATGAAGATGCATCAGAAGATGATAGGAGCATATGAGATAATAAAGAAAAAACCAAATGCTTAACCTAACAAAACGTTAATAGAGTGCACCTACACAATAATCAAGTGAAATATGCATAAAGAGAGACCACCATCATCATCAAATTGTCCCAGCGCTGCCCTCTTCCTTAGTCAACATAAGGCAGCATCGAGGTACTCCACATACAAAAAAAAAAAATAATTAACAAAAATTTCAATAATATGTCTAAAGCAGGCAGTCTGAGAAAATATTAATAATTAAGAAACCATAAACCATGCCATAAGGTGAGTCGAACATTTAGCTTGCTACACAACGTAGATAATTTCCCTCTCAATATAAATACATAAATGTATACAACACGATTTATCAGATCACTCATGTGAATTGTACAGACCAATGCAGAGTATTACAACAACAATCCCTAAACCCTCCTTAGATCACATTTAGTGCTTTCCATAAACAACCAAACATAAATACATACATCAAATATACATAAACAAATGGATGCTTGAACACCCGACACCTTGTTCGTTCGTTATCATAGTCGTCCAATTACCCTTGCCGGAATGCGATTTGAGATATTTGTTACCCATATCATGATGTGTATAAAATGAAGATATGTGATTTTGATTTCAAACAATTGCTAGGAATAAAGTGACCACGAAAAAATGAACAATTTAAAAGTTTTACAGTGTTTAAACAAAACCAGGCTATCCAAACTTGAATTCAAAAGCATCTTTACCATATTAGTGCCAATAAATTAATAATGATTCGTCAATTTTAGGAATGGAATAATTTGAAGGGTTTTGTAAGGTACAATTCGTCAACGTGTGTATCTTATATACCTTAGCCATTTTGTCAGGAAAGTCAACATAAAGCTATCTGTCACATAAACTAACAAATAACAGAGTAAATTAAAGGTTTATTTGACACATGGAAGCTATCTGGGAGAACAGAAATCAGCCTTTAGAGGTAAAAACCTACTTGTTAGAAAATAGCCTATTGTCCCAAGACTACTTCAAGGTTAAAAAAATTAACAAAAATATTCCTCAATCAGTTTGTAACACCAATAGGTGTGCAGCTAAGAAAGAATATGACAAAAGTTTCCTTCAATGACGTTAGTGTGAAAGTATCTAAAATGTCTTATTGATTATATTGCTATATATTATGCTATCAATTTAGTCCACTTAAGTTCCACCAACAAAACTAAAATACAGGGTTTGTCTCGAAAGTAATAGGACAATCGTTACAATTCTTTAAAAACTTTCAAAATAGGCTCCTTCTGCGTTGATGCAGCGCTGTCAGCTCAATTTCCAAGCATTGAAGGCGTCACGGAAGGCATTCTCCGGAATAGCCTTGAGAGCCGCGGTGCATGCTGCTTTGATCCCCTCTGTCGTCTCAAAATGCTTGCAAAAAAGTTCGGGGGACCACATCTGGGCTGTAGGGCGGCTGCGGAAGCGTTGGGATGCCGGCCTTGGTCAGGTAGCTGTTCACAAGAAGTCACTTTTCAAGTTCACTTTTGGGACCATCTTTGCGCACACCTTGCGCAAAGACATTAGAATATAATGAATGAATGAGTAACGCCATCCGTTTTTTTTTTGCACACGATTTTTCGGTGCTGGCTTTTCAACTGGCTTTTGGCTCTCTTGAAATTTTTAAAAGCCAGAGAGAGAAAGAGAGCGCTCTAGAGCCAGCCGCTTTTTTGTACGCATACAGCGACAGCCGACGACTTTAAGTGTGTTCACGTATACTCAAGCTTGTTCGTTGTGTTTACTCACACAAGCAAGTGCATTCTATTTTTAGATTTTTACGCTCTCAACTTTGTGTGAGCGGAGAGAGCGCGATTTTCGTCGCCACCAAAAAAATATCTGCAATTAATCGATTACTTAGTCGACGGTCTGAGTTCAAAACTTTGCGCACACGAGTCACATTGTCGGTGTTTGTCGAAGTCGAAGGTCTTCCAGCACGGTCTTCATCGGCGACCTCTTCCCGGCCCTCCAAAAAGGCCTGGTGCCACCGAAACACACCACTTCTTGCTAAAGCAACATCTGGGTAAGCCTGCTTTATCATACCAAACGTCTCTGTAGCAGATTTACCGAGTTTCACACAGAATTCAATCGCGTACCTCTTGCCGGCTTGCACCACTCACAGAAACACGTCGCGCGAAAATGCCTGTCCTGACTCTCCAGGTGCTCGGAGACAACTGACCAGCCGCTCGTTCGTTAGCTAGGAACGCCCTCTAACGAATCCAGTCGGTGCGCGCACGCTCGGAAATAAAGTCGCGGCAGAAGAAAATCAGTCCTATTACTTTCCGGACAAACCCTGTAAGGCTTTAACCAATATTCAATAAAAAACGAATTAAGCTAAATATAACTGAAGACTTAACTAAGTTCGTCTCCGTTGTAATATAAAACCATTGCCAAATGCTGGCTTCAATTATAATTACTCCTTTTGGATTGAATATATTGTATTATTGTCTGTTTATAGCTAACTTTGAATTGGCTATCCATCAAAAGCAAATCATTTGTTCTCACGTAATCCATTTTCAGAACAAATGTTCTTTTTAATAGTAATCCAATTTTGTTTGAAATCATATATATAGCCATAAAAACTGAAGAAGCAGAGTTAGCTTTCAATCTAGAGGGCTTTAAGTTTTTTTTTTTCTCCTTAAAGCAAACTTTTAAAATTTAATCGCGTTTTTCCTTATGCTGCCGTCCATTTAATCCATTCTAGCATTTAGCCTTACATATTCTGAAATTTCACAAATTTTGTTGCGTTTATATTCGCTATGTATCGGGATATAGATACCACTTAATACATTCTGCATCCGGTTGTGTTTTCCCACTCCGTTCCCCATATTGGATACATTGCAAGAGACTCATGTCGTTTTTGTCCTTGAAATTCCATGGTGATTTTATTATAAAGAGTTATTTCTTAAGCGTTTGTTATTTGGAGCAATAAATGCCTGCCATTTTGTTTTTAAAGATTATTTCATGTTCATAAATGTTGCCAACCGCTACGCCTGAAGTGGTCTTTCCGTAAGCTCCAATTTTGCGTACTTTTTCAAGCAGGTAATGATCGCACGGTGCTTTACCCACAAACAGTACATTTTTCAGAGTGCATTGACAGCTTTTGAACTGCCTCTAAATTGAGCAAATCTGTTTGTGTAGCCAAAATTAAAGACAATTTTTCTCCTCGGGGCACGAATTTTGATCACAGATTCAAACCGCAACAAATAACGGTTAGGGTTACGGTTACTGTTTTGGCCGATCGTTTTTTTCCGATTACAGTTATATACGGTTGTGGCATATGGGTTACGGTTATTAATCTTATTATGTTTCGGTTAAGGTTACGGTTATTGGTATAAAATATCACGTTAAAAAAAGCGGCTAAGGCAAACTAAATTTACTAAATGCTTTAGGAATTTTGCGCTGTGACACTGAATGTGACACTTTGTGACTCAATGTAATTTCAGCATAAAGGCACACAAAACGAAAAGAATTTGCCAGAAACACTTTTTCCTCACAAATATATTTATATACCACCCTAAACCCCCCCCCCCCCTTCCCCCCCCACAATGTAAAAAATATGAGTTGTTAGATATCTGTGGCAATAAGGGCACAAGTGTGTTTTTCCTACTTTTCAGGAGAGCAATTATTAACTTTAAATGATTCTGTGAAAAAAGTGATTGGACCGATAGTGAAATTTTCAGACAGATTGGAAGCGTTATTCTTTCAAGTATATAAATCTTTTTGAAAAATCAAGTTTTTATTTTTATAATTGGACTTACAGGCCAAAAATGCTGTAGTGTTGTTTTTCCATATTTTATTTTATGATACCGATTTTTGTTGTTTTTCCTGTCAGTGTACTCAAAATTGTCTAACACATCTAAACTTGTGCTGTTTTTCCATGTCCGTATCAGAAGAATTTTGTTAAGTTTTTAGTAGTGCTTTTTTCACAATATCTAAACTTTTACTTAATTTATAACCGTCACATTATGTTATTGTATAATATTTATTAATAAAACAATATGCAGAGATCTAGAAACGTAAGAACAAAACTATGATTTTAATTGTATATTAAAGCAGCAAGTAATCCACGTTGCTTCGTCAATCCTACAATCATCTTGATAATATTGAAAAAATTTTTTTAACAGTAGAGAATGTATTTTGTATTAAAAAAAGGCGAATTCTGAAAATCTTGCTCAAGACCACTGCTTGCCAGCAGCAAATCTGGATCGACGCGTCGCGACGTTGGGAATGTCACCGTTTTTCCAACTTTTGTTGAAATCGTGAAAACATGGATTAATAAGGTCCTTTCTTTGGAAATGAGTGACTCTGTAGTCACTATTTTAACGTCACTTAATGTAAGTGAACTCATTCCTCTTTTCACGACGTTTAAGACTTCAAACGGTTCTGTTTCGCGCAAAGAGGTTTTGCACTTAATTTTCCTAAAATCATTGCTTGTTTAACGCAGCCACTTGACATCCCTCTAAGCGAACGGCTGCCCGTTAGCATTTACCTTTCGGAAAAGTAGCTTCGTTTTCGCCAAGGATCCGAAATCAGCAGCAAATCAGTAACCAGAAACTGCTTTTTTGTACCCACTGTTTGAACGAATTGGTCACGTGGATGGTGGATTTCACCGCACTACTTCTATTTCTTCCTCTCTATTACCGCATGGTCTACGTCGCATTTCATATGGGTATGCCAGGGCACCAAAAATTTGTTCGATGGTCTTTATTGGCGGATGACTTTGTAGGTAATATATAATCATGGAGCTAACATAGGAGTTTTTAAATTGTCCGGCGCAGAAATCAGTGTAGAAAATTAGCGAGTCTATGCTTTCGTTTATGGCCTTGGAGTTTAGAGGTTAAATAAGCATGATGAGATTTCATTTGCTCCCCTATGGCCCGCTCCTTCATGCCACATAGAGCAAAACGGTTGATTGCTTTCGCAATCATGAATAGTTAAGTTAAAAATGAAAAGTTGCCTATTGTCGATCGAAGTACTTCCAAAGCGGCTGCTGTACAGTGTACACTGCTGCGAATCAAATGTGTACGTTTTTTAATTTTTATTGGAGTTAGCCCTTTTTCTTATCATAGCTTTTAGATTTATACGCCAATTCTACATCTTCTATAAAATATGTTAAAACCTAAGAACACATGTCTGAAAAACTAAATAAATTTGCCTTTGAAGTAACAGCATAAGTCAAGTTATGTATTAAACATTCAGAGAACTACTTTTGGAACAAAGACACAATTAGAGATGTGTACCTGAAAGTTAAAGAAGTATTTTGGGAAAAAAGACACATTTAGAGTTATGATCTTTGAAATACAAAAATTTAATACGGAATAAAAGCTTAACTCTAGATATGCCATCAAGTAGAATCAGTGAATGGCACATAGTTAATACTTATGCGCAATTTAGCTATTAGATAAGGGTAACTTAAATCACTTTACGTTTCTTTCAGTGTTTTCAAAAGCGGTAATATTATTATATTATTAATATTATATAAGAAAAGTTTCGAAGTAGTGAATGTAAATTAAGTAGGGCCTCTTTTGTTAAGGGATGTTTTGTATTGAGCAAAATAATTATCCTCAAATGGATTTTAATTTTCTTTCAATACAATACAATAATACAATCTTCTCGTCCGATATAATTCAAAATCAGGCAAGTTCATTGTCACATTGGATGTATTCGGCATCTACTTAGATTGAACCTTGCAAATTCGGACTTTCATGACATTTGAAATTTACTGCACTAAGAAAATCAGTATTGCTTCTGGGTTTTGAATTATTTTAAACTTTGCTTGTGCTATTTTATTCTTTCAGAGGATTAGTTACAACACCTCGCTTGCATTGTTTTTAATGCACCAAATGTTGCAGAGCCTTGTTTTATCCTTGCACCAAAGCATCTTTAATCACACGGTTTCTCTTCCAGCTGCTATGTGTCAGATAATCTTACAATTTGAAGCTGATTTCACATTTTCTACATGGAGGAGGGGTGCCAGAATGATCTTTCGGCCGCGTGAAAACAAATACAAATGCACAAAATATATCTTAAGCTAGAACAACAACAAGAAATAGAACAAGTTGAGAGCTTAAACTCCTACCTCCCAACAGTCTCAGTATACCTGGCTGGTAGAAACCTGTCTCTCTTCTCTGGAAAATCCACCTCAACTATTTTCACTACTTGGACCAAGATAGTGAACACTCAGCTCAATGTCACTGTGGACGGAGGAAAAATTCCTAAAAATCTAGGGAGTGACTTTTGACAATCTCTTCTTCTTTGCGAGGCACGCGGAGAAAACAGCCCACAAAGTTAGAGAAAGAAATGGGGCCCTCAAAGCCATAGCTGAAAGCTCTTGGGGAAAGGAGAAGGAGACACTGCTGGTCACATACCAGGCAATGAAGCGTGTTCAGTGCGACTATGCGGCACCAGCATAGACCACAGCCATCAGAGACACACAATACGAAGAAATGCCCACTTTTGCAACCGTTCATTATGTATTTTTTGGCCGCTGAACTCAGATAAATTGTCATTTTTCCAGCACGTCAGGCTTACGAGATATCTGCATAAACGTATGTTTAGCGAGGTATCTTTACATTTGTTGGTCCTGTGGCCATATTAAGTGTCCTATTCCAACCAAGTTTGTTTTAAAGTAAGCTGCATTGAACGACGTTACAGAAAACCAAACACGAAGATTTGATTTTGTTGATAAGGTACAAATTTTTGGATTTTAATATTGAAAACGTGGTTATTTTTTTTGATAAAATCGATTTTTTCCCAAGTTTAATTAATTCTGAAAAATTTTCTGCTGATATTAAAAGTCTTCGAAAAATAGGTGGTTGTCCTTTGTTTTACATTTACAATTGTTGGTTTTTGAGTCAATCAAAATTGAACTTTTTCTTTTCTTTCTTATCTGTTCAGCTATCAGCAACTGTCTTGTAAAATTTTGCTTACAACCGATTAAAATAGTACGCAGAAATTTTCAATTTTATAGTAAAATGTTTGCTTAAAGTTGATAAAAGCGATTTGCATACAAGCAATTAAATTCCTTATATCAATGCAGCATAATGCACTAAAAATATAAAACCTTTTGCTTAAAACCGGTATTTTTTAACCACGGGTTCGTCTAAAAACCAAAATTAATTTTACCCCCTGTGTTCTGTTATACCTTATTTTTAAATGTTTTAATATTGTATATGTTATAGTTAGATATATTTATTTTATTGTTTTTATTCTTTGTAACGGGGAAAAGGTGCATGAGTTTTTTGATCAGTGAACCACCAACGACTGGGTCTTAAAACGTGAATGGGAGCATTATCTTCCTAAAAAGATTGTTAATAATATTGCATATCAGGGTCGGATTGTGATAACTAAAAGCGGCCCAATACAGCACAGAGCCGGCACTACAGTTTTAGCAGGTCAAAATGCGCCCTATCGCCGTAATATCGTGGCCATCTGGCCCATTCAAGCTAACCTTTTTCTCATCTGAGTATACCATATTTTTCCACTCCTCCCTTGAAGACATTTGACGTTTCGCATTATCCCTTCTGGCTTGTTTATTAGATGCCGTCAATGCAGGCTTCCTTTTCATTTTTTTCAAGATTACAGGTCGCATGAATTTAGAAGGTTACTTAAGCTTATTGGATGAAGTCTTAGTAGAATTTTTGGACCAAGTGTAGGACCCGGATACAATCTTTATAGCAATATAATGCTGCCGGCCTGTCGTGAGTGGTTCAGTGAAAAGAAAATCAAGCTTCTTGAATGGCCGGCACGTTCTCCGGAGTCCGGACATAAACCCAATTGAAAAGTTTGCGCTGGTGGACAACAGTTTAATTCGCCTGAGGTCCTTCGAAAAGCTCTTTTCGAGGAATCGGTCAAAATAACGGGTTCAGAGTTCGAAATCATGATAAGCGCAATCCGGTTAGGTGTTTTCGAGCTCATAAATAAGTCTGAAGGTTAAATCCTTTTTATTTTTTTTTCAAGACTGGTTTTAATTTAATTTCGCAGTAAAAATTGAATTTTTTATAAATAATGGTTAAAACATGCTTTTATTTTAATAAATATATTCGATATTGTTGCTTTAATTTGAATCGAGCACGTTTTAAAATTTTTTGAAAATTTTTTAAAAATTTACAGCACAAAATATAGGTGGCCTTTTACTACTTTTATTTGTCATTTTCACCCACTTTGCGGTCATATTTTCCAAATCTTTAGGATGATGGCTGTGGGTTGATAACACTAGTTTACAAAAATAAAAAAAATAAATGACCCATTCGAACTGAAATATTTTTTAGTGTAGTTTGGAATGGTGATTTCAAAAATCAATTTCAAAAATTTTTTTATGGCTCCGTTTTTAAATATGAATTTTTTCTTCGAAATCCACTGATTTGGCAGCCAAGTGGTTTTTTGTGCAATTGGTTTTCTCATGTAGGCAGGCAGGGCTGAAAAGGCACTAATAGTAGGTTGGCAGCTAGTCTGCACTCTGCTGTTTATTAGTGCTATTCATTAAAGCGATTTAGATTTGATTTAGATTTCGTTTAGGGCTTGAACATTGATTGATTGAGGCTCGTGAACAGCCGTTATAGGCTTTTTCCACTGAGCAACATCTAACATCTTGAAGCAAAATGTTTCTATTCCACACGTTCCTCATGAAATTAAGTTGTGGCAGAGAAACTTGTCATGCATTATTAAATATTTTTATACTCTGTACCGAAGGTACATAGAGTATATTAAGTTTGTGCAAAAGTATGTAACAGGGAGAAGGAATCATTTCCGACCCTATAAAGTATATATATTCTTGATCAGCATCAACAGCCGAGTCGATATAGCCATGTCCGTCTGTCCGACTGTCTGTCCGTCCGTCCGTATGAACAAACAGATCTCAGAGATGGTAAGAGATAGAGGTTTGGCATGTATGGGGACAAATGTTTCTTATACTTGCAGGCAGATCAAGTTTATTTTCAATTTTCGCCACGCCCCCTCCCGCCCCCGCAATTTTGAAAAAACGTCATATCTCCCACAGTTTTGTAGATAGATGATTCGTGCCTTCTAGAGATAGTTAGTCATTAGCAATATGTATCGATTTGCCGAAGAAATGTTAAAGATCGGATGAGCGGTTCTCAAGTTTTTAAGAAGTGAATCACCCCCCCCCCCCTCCCATCCATCACAACCAACGCCGCACAATGTTAGAGAGAGAGATGGAGAGGAAGAGAGAGAGAGAGGGAGAGAGAGAAAAGAAACTTAGCGATGAGCGCAGCAGCTGCAGTGCATTCAGCTTCTTCTCCAGGTACAGAGTATGTTATAGTCGGGCTTGACCGACTTTCTCACTTGATATTTTACATATTAAGTCGGCAGGAAAATGACTTGAAAACGCCTTGCACAGAAGCTAGCATAAGGACCATATAGATGATATGTGACTATATCATAATAGGTGGACATGTGGACATAGGACATGATGCAGACCTTTCCACCTTTTACGCAGAGGACCAAATTGACATTAATTCTGAAATTTCAAACAGCAAATGCATCGATAATACCAATGCCCATATACCAAAACGGAACGAGATCTGATTCTGATTAAATTAGCAAGAAAGATACTGCAGCATAAGAATTCGCAAAATATGTCACAAAACGACCAAATAGTCTTCCTTCGCGATAAGGACCAATAATATCTGCCTTTTAATCCCCACCATGAGATTAATAAGCCTGATATTGTTGAGCAAATGTTAAATAAATTTCATGCCAATTTATTTTTTCTAAATATATTTTTGTGTATTTTCTGAGACATTGAGTGACAGATGTAAGATGTTAGATGTGGCCAGTGTAAATTTCAATTTCACATCATCATCAAATTCCATGCGTTCCTCTAAAATGATCTCAGTGTGCAGAAAAGAACATCTGACTAACAAGGAAACAAAGCAAATTAGATTTAGATTTATTTGACAAAAATTCCTGGTGCTACAAGTATATACTTATGAATTATTGCACCAGTCACAAATTATCTGGGAGGCCACGGTATGTGGCAATGAATGAGAAGTGAAAGTTTATTTGTATATTAATTGACTCTAATCGCCTCCCACACAAGAGTCAGGGTCGAAGATGAACAGGTTGCGATGCGGTGACTTCATTTTGGTCTCTACTTTGATTACCTCCTGGGCCACAACGCCTCCCACAACAGCAGCGGCTGGCGATATCTGAGCAAAGAGTAATGCCTCGTTACGAAGAGTAGATCATCACGAATGGTCTGTACCAGTCAAAGTCCCTAGTTTTGTAACTGGGATCGCTTTGATGGGAAGATCGAAATTGCTGAAGAATTCGAAGCACAACTATGCCTGGACCATTGCGTTGCAACTTGAGCTGTTAGCCGGGGAAGTCACATCTAAGTCCAGCCATGCCGAATAGGCTGGATACTGCACTTCACGTTGTAGTGCTTGGACACCGTTTCGTATTTGAGATTATCTTGTACTCGATCTCGCGCGCAGCCAGGAAAGTCTTCCTCTGTGACCATCTTGTCGCTGCTTTTGCTATTCCAAGCATTTTTTACTTTGTCCACTTTAGGCCGCTGTTATGCAAGAGGCAGCTAGTTCGTTTTCAAATTAAAGCGCCAAATTTCTGGTTATAATTTCAGAGTTTTTATTAAACGGGGCAAAAAGTTCGACGAAATGTGCCCATAACATTTATAAATTTAATTTCGATGCATAGTACGATTAATTTTGATATGGGCTTTTTGTCCGTGGGCGTTTTGCCATGTCCCCAAAAATTGTCTAGCAAGTTTTTGAATCAGAGAAATGATTTTAAATTTAACTAAAATTATACAAAACGATAAAATTGGTCTATTTCTATTAAATTCTATTTCTTTTTAATGGAATTTAATGGATCCCTTAAATTCATTTTTTTGTAGTCACTAAACTCCAAGATTCATGTCAATAAAATTGCTTGCCATCTGCGAGGGGACAAATTCCCACAAAAGCATTCTCAGTCTTGGGAGGGTGAATTTGTCAATGAGTAGCTGGGAAAAGACTTACATATTGCATGGGTACATACATACTTAAGCCACAACACTAAACTCTATTTCACACCTCCTTACATACTCATATATATTTATACGTATATTCATTGCCGCGATCCCAGAAGTCATAACTCACATGTCACCAGCTTGCATGGGGAGCGACAACAAAATATTGCATGTGCTTTTTTTTTTGTGGTGCGATGAAGGTGAAAGTTGATCGGTGATGGGTGTTCAGGGCTTCAGTTTTAAGTCGAATCCATTTGCCGGTTCAAAAACTAGAGGTATGTAATCCTCTCTGAACTTTGTGTAGGAACTTTCGAACAGAACAGCTAAGAACGACATACACACCAAATCGAAGGTACATTTTGTTTTTTCACCTAACTTATGTAAATACCCTTTCCAAATCAACATCCTGGTTCTTTTGGAGTGGGTATCCCAAGACTTTCCGGCCTGCCGAAGTTCGTTCATGTTTTATTTTATAATTGTTGTTGTTCCTGTGTACTTCCCTGTACATAAAATTATAGCTTAAGCACACTTCTCCATTGCAAAACCAACAAAATTAATCAACAAACCGCGCGCCTTTTGAAGCAGACCCTGACATTTGATATGTGTGATGTAGCCGAGATCCACGAGGTAATTGAATGCCAAACCAAATCATCATCCAACAATCAAAACTTGAAATTATTTTAACATATCCCCTCATCATGTGTATGTATAATGTAGATCCGCGGTTGTTTAGAGTGAAAAAGAAACAGGGAGACAGTGAAAGAGGGAAAGAGGCAGTGAGAGATAGAGACAGAGACAGAAACAGGCATGTAAACATACGTTCCGTTCCCTGAATCCAGGTAAATTAATGATACATACTTACTTTAATGCTACACCTACTCTACATGAATTGAATAAGGAAACACGTTTGGAACAACTGCCTTGGGTAATCACACAGTAAAATCCTTTTTTGTGTATACGACATGATGCCATTAGCGCTACACTACATAGTACATATCTATAGATATATGTATATATATCAACGCTCCACGCACTTTTTGCTTCACGTATTCATATGCCTCTCTTCAAACATTCCAGGAACTGCCCTGCTGAAAACGAGCATCGCTGGGATCTTCGGGAGTGGCTGGGCTATAGTTGGATGTGTGGATCTGTGGACCGGGCTGAGAACCTACCTACCTACCAGGTAACTTCTATGCCACCTCCCCTCCCCCAGTAATGTTTCTTCAAGACAGACAAAAGCCGCATGTCAACACCGAAGTCAGGGTGACGGGTTCACCTTGTTCAACCAGCAATCCAACATAGTCGCTACTCATGCGTAATCTGTAATAAGCATGAGATTATAACGAGGTGAATTTCCTATTATTCTCTCTCTGTTTCTTTCTTTCCAACTCCATCCTCTGTCTGTCTGTCCACATCCAAGAAATAAGAAAAGAACCGAACACTAGAATTGTTAGTGATCCCCCTGGGGATCCAACCCATTTTATTGCGGCCATTGACGCACCTGTTTCTCCTTTCTTTTTGTTTTATTAATTTATACAACGATTTCAACCAAAACTATTTGAATTTCCTTTCAAAGACGCATATTACATATTACGTAAAACTTACAACCAATTGAATACCGGTCTATAGTCATGTAAAGAAAGTTTTTAATTATTATTATTATTATTATAAACACATTATGATATGATATAACATTCTATTTGAGACTCGCAATAATTTTCTAATAAATCAAAATATAAAAAGCCCAAGCAATTGCAAAGAATAAAATGAACATTTTGGAGTATCTGTTGATTCTGGAAAGGGGGAGGAATATGAAAATCAGTGGGGGCACTTTATAAGACGGCAATGACGTGATGATTATTTTGATATTGGCCTTGGATTTTGTGCCTGCCTTAGCCCTGTGGATCGATCAATTCACGCTCATCCGAAAAGTCGCTAAGAATTTTTCAGCAGAAGGGCCAAACTAAAGATGTGGAATGTCAACTGGGAAAACTGCGCAGGATTTGGCGAGAATGGACGTTCAATTTGGGGAAGAAGTGAAAATAGATTGCTGTATTGTATAATCTAAAAAGGGGAAGTCTAGGCACGGATCACGGAGTTCGACTGAATCTTGAAGATAAAGCAACATGGAAAACTTGGGCTAGGAACATCACTGTTAAAATGGATGCAGCATATAGGATGAAATTTGTTGAAGAATCCAGGAGAGGCTCAGAGCGATTGATCTATAGGCAACTGCACTACGATCTGGAAGAGAAAAGCTATTTCTTCGACGAATTTCGCATTGAAGGAATAAGAAATGTTTTTATGGCCAGAGGTGAGGGGTATTAAACTTTAATTTCATTCCAAATTTCACCAGGAATAACACAAACTGCCATCGATGCAACTGGACGGAGCAAGAAAATGTCATCCATTTCATTGGAGGTTGCCCTATTCTGCGAAATAGTAAACATAACACTAATTTACAAAATAATACAATTTTTGCGATCCCGAACGTTTGGTAGCAATTTCTTATGTAAGTCCCCCCGCTGAGTCCAAAAATCCATATCACGATTTTTTTAGTGGGGCCGTTTTCGAGAAATCGCGGAAATGCTAGTTTTTATATTCTAAAAAAAAGGTACCTTTAGAAAAATGTGTATATCTTTAGTATTTGTTCATTCATTATAAATTGGTAATGCTTTCTTGGAAGACAATTTAACGCACTATCATTCGTTCATACACAACTTCTTCATCCGGTGCTTGACTTCCGGCGTTATAAAGGCTTTTATCGGCAACTTTGCATTAAATTTATCATTATATTAAAAAAAGCTAGAGTTTAAGTGCGATTTTCACCACGAAAAAATTGTGTAAAATTTATTTTATTGCTGTACACCAAGGACAACGCCACATAATTCATTAAAATCCGTTGAAGAATATTAAAGTTATTGGCATTTCAGTAAAAAAAAAATGGAAGGTTTCAAGTTGACAATTGACTTGTTTTAAAAATTTTATTTTTCGTCGTGGAGGCATAGCTAACATTTAAACTATGATATTTAAGGGCAACTATGGCCTGCTTAGTTTATTTTGTAACTGGTTAATTTTTTTTGTAATTGACTTCGGTTGAAAAATTAGTGCAGGAGTAAAAAATGAATCAAATTGAATGCAAAAAATATCCTAATAAATTGTGCTGCGCTTGCGATCGTTACATATTTCATATAAGAAATATGTGAGCAAAAAATAGAGAAAAGCTATAGTTGAAATTGTTAGCGGAGTAGGTTAGGTTAGGTTGCGATGGCTGAGAGCGACAAGTCGCTCTCCCACTTAGGCCACTATGGGCCCATTGCGATACCATACTTATTCCCTGTTAACCCTTTTTAGTATTGAGGGGGTCCTCGTTACTGAACCTTTCAGAGATGAGCGACATTCCGCAAGTGTTTTAGCATTGTTGGTATGTGAGTCAAGTGCTTTGAGGGCGGCTTGACTCTCTGAGTAAATAATTACATTTCTTTCCTTGACCGTGAGTGTGCTAAGGTAGGTGGCAGCTTCCTGGATGGCTACCACCTCTGCTTGGTACACACTACAGTGATCAGGAAGGCGGAACGATAAGTTCAAATCTAGGTTGGGAGAGAAAACGCCCCCACCTACTTTTTCGTCGAGCTTAGAGCCATCAGTGTAGATGTTAATGGCGTTAGCTCTGCTGTGGGGAAGGTTTTCCCAATCGTTCCGCTTGGGATATAGACGTCGTAAAAGTTGTCGAACGTCGTTTGTGGTATACAGTAGTCTGTAGTTAATGGTATACCCGTTTGGTCTTCGAGTATGGCGGCGTGTCCCGAATTGCCCCTGTTCCAGTTATCGGATTCTCGTAGTCATTAGGCTATTTTTGGTACCAATTTGTTTCCTACCAGGTCTTGTTGGAGGAGGGGAAGAAAAAATTGGGGGAAAAAAAAAAAAAAAAATTTTTTTTCTTTTTTTTTTTTATGCAGATTGTTCAGGGCTGATTGTTTCCCGAGTGCTGGCCACCATAGCGGAGTATAAAATAAGTAATGCCCGCAAGCGTTACTCCATTTATTAGTATAATTTTCGCATTCAATTTGACGTCTTGCACTCATTTTAACATTAGTCGATCACAAAAGAACTTAACCAGGTGTTTAAAACTTAAGGGGGTATTCTCCATGTGCAAAATTTTTTTTCGATTTTTTTTTGTTGCATTTTTTTATAGCTTGGATAGTTAAGAATATCGCCGCAAATGGATTTTCTGAAATTCGAAATGCTTTAGAAGATATAGCCTTTTTAGTCGAACAATGTCTTCGCTAAAACAAGAAATTTTTGACTAAATAAATTTCGAGTAATTAAAGCTGTGAAACATCGGCTGGTTCTTTAATTTGTATGGTTACATGTTGTCGCCTCAGATCGATATCGATTATTAATCGACTTTTAATCGATAATTATTGAAGGCTATGCTACACAATGCTCAGACTGACTAATCCGCTCAGAAACTAGAGCTGCGGCCGTATCTAAAGAAGGCAGAATGGCACGCAGAGCAGAGGGAGCTGCTCTTGAAAACAGTTTTTTTTGAAGATGAGGAAGGTCCGCTGTATGCAGCTGGCATCGCCGACTAATATCTGTAAGTATTTAACATCAGTAATATTTTTGGCTACTTTCAAAGCAACTTTTTCGGACTGCCAAGCCACTTTTCTCCAGTTCTACGAAACCGATTTTGATGAAATAATATGAAATCGACGCAGAATTGTCACCATTCTGGAACTGCATTTTTCAATTTTTTTTTTTTTCGTTATATTCCCAAAAAAAGGAACTTTAAAATTTAAACGCGTTTTTCGAACTGGCGGCCATGATATCTCCAGTTACACTGAACCGATTTTGATGATTAAAACTGAAATCGACGCAGAATTGTCACCATTCTGGTCTGAACCTCAATCATAATTTTAAAAAAATTTACTATTTTTTTTTACACTAAACTAAAAAAGCCCAAAAATGGATTTTTCATTTTTTAATGGCCGCCATTTTGTCAAAAAAAAAAAATCACAAAATTTGTTTCGAGGTTCAGACCAGAATTACATCTATACTGATTATAACCCCGTTTTTACTTTTCATTTGAGACATCCTGGAGACGTGAAATCATGGCCGCCAGCACCATAACTTTTTTTTTTGGACACCCACTTTGACGGCCGATAACTTTTGAAACAGCCCTCGCAACGAAGCAGTCAAAATTTGTTTGTTTACTTTAATCTGTTTGTAACATAATTAAATAAACAGAATTGGAAAAACTCTTTGCGTTTTTAAATAAGATTTTTTTTAAAAAAGGTCCATAAGACAGCCTCGACATGGAGAATACCCCCTTAAACACGAGAAAACTAAATCAAACTAAAAATGTATGTACAAATTGTAAACACTGCAAAAATAGAACCTTAAAAACTTACCCTTAAGATTACCATGCAGTGGCTGAGCTAAATGTTTAGCTATGCTCCTATTAGCTGTTTAAAAATAGATTCCTAAAAACCCCATACAAAGAGCCTCAGCTGGCGACTGATCTTAGGTAAAAATAAGGCCAATGTTAATATAAGCTAGTATTTGTAAGAAATATATTCAGTGCGTAACGAAACCTCATTGCGTATTCATTTAATGTGGACGGCTCGGTAACGAGAATTTTTGTTGTAGTCGTACCATTTGGTCCTTGAGCCGTATTGAGTGTGCGAGTTTAGACCTCAATGCGTGTTCATGGATTAGTTGGACCATAGTAACACCAGGTACAAAATAAATTTGGCAGGTCATAGTAGTCCTTAAATATCATAGTTTAAATGTTAACTATGCCTCCTACGACGAACACAAAAACAATCAAACTAAGTCAATTTGCATGAACTTGAAACCTTCAATTTTTAACTTAAATGCCAATAACTTCTATATCCTTCAACGGATTTTAATAAGTCTGCTGATGGGGATTTCTGGCGAAGTCCGAAACAGTTCTGTCCAGACATACCAATTGCTATTCCGATAAAATGTGAGCTATCTCTGTTGAATTGTGTTTATTGCAATATAAAAAATTGTAACCAACCATTGACCTTGAGCCAGCGCTGTAAAAAGCACAAAAACTTTGAGTAATATATTAGTTATTTATAACATTTGTAAGTCATGCTAGCACTAATTCGCAAACCCAAAGCGCATGGCTGAACGATCTGGTATCTGGGGAAGATCCGGGAAGCCAGATGTATTAAGCTACGCGTAGAGGGTGCGAGGCGGTGAGTGACAGACGGTTCTCTTAACCAAGTCGCCGAGTAACTAAACTTTTTATTTTGAACTTTTTTCTATACCATTCCTTAGATTTATATAAATTTAAGCTATTCTGTTTACAAAAAAAAAAAGAAGAAATAAATAACCAACTACTACAACTACAACTCTAAGAAGTAATAACTACTTTAACGAAATGTTCAGTCAGAACTGAAATGCTCTCACTTGGACACAAACCGTATGTTACTAATTACATCTGCACGAGCACGTTATCGCCAGATGCTCTATTCTGGCGAAACTTCTTTTAGAAGTGGGCGATATGTTTCCAAATTGCAGGGGAGGCAGAAGCCGACGCAAAAATTTAAAGCAAACTTGATCTGCTTGCAAGTAAAGTAGTGTATGTCCCATACATGTCTATCCTATAGCCATTACCATCTCTAAAACCTGTGCGTTTAAGCGCCATTTGACACGGTTGTTCATGCTGATCAAGAATATATATAGTCGTGTGAACCAAATCATTTTTGAAATAAAAGCTGAACCGGAACATGTTCCGAATCGAAATTTCCGGTTCGGTTCAAAATCATACCTACGATCTAGAGACTTCTTCTGTTTACTAGTCGTAGGGAGACTTAAAATCGTCAGAAAAGTATATTGACGTTTTATAAAAAAAATTTAGAAAGAAGTTCAGAATATTTGTTTTTTAAATCGCCTATAATAAAATCTTCTTGGTTTGGTAATATTTTTTATCTTAGTGGAGACATGATACGCTTACTTGAGTAGCTGGAGCAGCAAGAATAACTTGTGATAGTTTATGGAATTGTGGAATCTTTGTCGAATTATGTGCGAGGTTCTATGTACGATTAGTGCTCAGGAAAACCTTGATTGAGGCCATTAAACTGTTTTGTGAAAATACTTAACTATTTGTATTCTCCTCTTTCCTTTCATACAAATTCATTATAGAACGCCTTCATCTCCACTTTTAAACATAGTAATTGGGTCAGAGCTGCTTTCCTAATTTAGTTGCAATTGAAAAGAAGTGGTTAAAATTCTTCAATTTATATCTGTCAAAGCAGTTACACATGTACTTTTCTGTTCAGAGGTTAGCTTGACATTACAACGAAAGTCTAAAAGAAAATGCCACAAAGGATTGCATTTTTTTCAAAGAGACTGATCTCGGGTTTTTTTGTTTCACTGAACGAAAGTATTGCTAAGCCAGAATCTTTTTTGTACTCTGTACCAAAGGTACATAGAGTATTTAAAGTTTGTGCAAAAGTATGTAACAGAGAGAAGGAATCATTTCCGACCATATAAAGAATATATATTCTTGATCAGTATCAACAACCGAGTCGATATAGGCATGTCCGTCTGTCCGTCCGTCTTAGAGATGGTAAGAGACAGAGCCTTGACATGTATGTGACATAAACTTCTTATACTTGCAGGCAGATCGAGTTTATTTTCAATCTTTGCCACGAGAAACGGTTCTCGAGTTATGAGCAAAAAAGAACAGTTTGAATTTTCGGCGATTTGCGAACAGGCCAACAAAATTACCAACTTTGTGAGGTGCAGTCCTGTTGATGTTCACTGATTCCAAAACTGTTTTTTGTTGATTGCGGTTCGGTTTAACAACTAGAATTAGCGGTGCGGTTTAGGGTTGGTTCGGTTCGGTTAAGAACCGGTTTGCATCTCTGGTTGGTTGGATGTGACTATGCAGATATGGAATGGAAAAATCCAATGCAGCTGAAGAAGTCAAATCTATAGAATGTAAAAGGGTAATCACAAACTATTTTGATAAAACAGTGCTAGTCATTTCCCCAGCTACGAACGTGACAATTGTACGAATTTCTTCAATCTGGGGAACCAGCAGCGTGCAATATAGGTAGGTATTAGTCCCAAGGGGACACTTAAGCCAAGTTGATGAGGCGGCCCGAGGGACGCCTTCCGTGGACCCAGAGGTCAGAGGGATGTCGACGGTTAAGGCGTCTTCTGAGCCTGTTTGTAGCCAATTCAGAGGCAAGACTGTTGGTGTGGGCCACCAGTCGGTCATGATACCTGCTGGTATGCATATTGATTTGGACGCGCTGAAGTACTCGGCTTATAGAAGATTCTAGTTTCTTGAGTGTAGCGTGCTGTACCCCACAGCGGGATCCCCCAGGTCCAGGAAGCTTTCAGGAAGGTCCTTTGACCGACTGTAGCTGCTGCTCGTAACACATGGGCTCTCCAGGTCAGACGGCGGTCCAGAGTCACACCAAGGTATTTAACAGAATAATCCGAATACGGGAGTCTTGACCCCAAAATTCGCACTCGAGCAACTTTCCCTCGTTTCTTAGCGAATGTGCAGTGTTGACTTTTTGAACGATTAAAAGCAATGTTCCAACGGTTCGCCCAACGACCAAAGTCATCCAGCAACTGTTGGACCTTAGCAGATGCTCTTTTGCGGCTGTTGCTAGAGGCAAGAAGAGCGGTATCGTCAGCATAAGTGGCTATAAAGATGCGATGTGCTACTGAATATGGCAGATCCAAGGTGAACAGAGAGTAAAGAACCTGTCCGAGAACACTTTCCTGAGGTACCCCCGCAAGAATGGGACGGATGCTAGATCGCTTGCCTCTCAGCTCAACCGTAAAACGGCGTCCTAGGAGAAACGAGCGAATCAGTAGATATTGTTTTGGAGGGAGAAAGGACTTAAGCTTAAGGCTGATCGAATGCCTGCCTTATATGCAGAAAGACGGCAGAGCAATTTTGGTTTTTTTATATTATATTTGGCTCATAATCATACGCAACGTGACATACGTTACGTGACAAGCCTTTCTCTAACGCCGTACTTCTGATGCTTTTCATCCTGTTGCATAAAAAACATACAAATTTGGCTTCAGAAACCTGAATTGATATACATAATTGATGCATGATTTGGTCGAAATCGATAAACATTGAAGTTGGCGCACATCTATATCGCCAAAGGTCGATCGATGGTTGGGCACATCGATTTTTTCCCCAAGTTATAGGAGACTTAAATATGCGCAAGATATTATCCTGGAGTTTTGCAGCGCATTTGGAAGAATATAGTGACCGCTGGAGTATGTAAGTTAATATGAGATCAAGTATAAAATAACGCAAGGCTTCACCATTTGTAAGGCCAGATTACTTTGCCGTTGTTTTGTCTCTTTGGATTTATCTAAGAAAAGTCGCTGTTAAACCAGTTTGTAGTTGTATAATTTTATTATTTTTTTATTTACATACATATGGATAATAATAATATTTATAAATGTTTGTTGTGGCCGTTTTCTGTATGTATTTGCTTTTCATATTTAATATATATAATATCAACACCAACATATACATATGCAACATAGTATATACATTTTATCGATATTTAAATAACGGAATTCAACATTTCGCACAGAAACTTCTCCATTTATACAATTTTCGATTTACCAGAAAAAATAAAAACACAAATTGGCATAAAAATAAAACTTAAAACATAATCGTACAAATATATGTATATATAAAAAAATTGAATTTTATTAACAAAATAATAATGATCATAATATTGTTGTTGTATTTTATAAAATATCCGTGTGCCTTGAGCAAGAGCTGAGCTTTGACAATAATTTTGCTTGGGGTAGGTACTAAGAATTTGTATACAAAAACGGCTCCTGCGTGAAATCTTTAATGGGTGACATTTATGTACTTTGTTCTTTGCACTTTGCACTTAAGCTATTATTTTTACTTTTGTTGTTTGTTTAAGAAAATTCACAGTTGATCGTTAGCCACTAAAGAGTAGGAGAAGATGTGGTATGAGTGTGTGTGTGTGTGTGTGTGTAAGGGAGTTTGATATTTCGACAATTTGGGCAGTCATCTTAAGCACCATCCTCCATTGGCTGCTCCACCTCCACGGCATGCGTTAGACAACTTTGGCTGGAGTGTATAGCGTCATGCCTGTCCTGGCCAATGCTCTGCCACCCTCTTCGCATCTGCTGCTGCTAGTGACAATGTTCGGTCACATCCACGATTACCGATTTCTTCCAACAAAATATAAAGTAACCAACTGCCGCACCCAGCACAACCATCAGGCATAGCCAAACATTGTAGGTCATAAAGATCAGCATGAGCAGGAACGATAATGTCACCTGCAGTATGTGCAGTAGCGTCTGCAGCAGATGATTAAAGGACAGCATCGAGGGTCTGTGAAATGAAGAACTGTGCTAAGAGATTATCACCATCGAATAAATAATGAGATAAGGAACACAAGCAACAATTCTTAAACGAACTGCAATGCTTAAACAACATTTGCGAAATCTTGCTTAAACATTTATCATTCTGTGCGATTGTTTTTACCTGTACAGGATTAAGACTAAGTTCTACAGTGTGTGTGCAAGATTATTTTATTTTTCATTGGTTTCTACGGTGCGTGCAACATAATTCTAAGTACTTGTATATTTTAGCGTTTGGTCAGATATTTCGAGTAGTATTTAGGGGACAATAAGTCCCAAGTCTGTGAACCGGTTGGAAAGCGAGTAAAAACGATTCAACGGCTAAGTAGCGCACAGGTATGTTTAACAGGTAAAAGGAAAATTTCCGAGTATATTTCTGATCAGCATCAACAGCAGAGTAGATGATCACCTATGTCTCAGGGACCAGAAGAGCTAGATTAGCGAATCTATATTTCATAAATTCTCTGAAATTGTTATAAAGAACGGATAATAAATAGCGGAGTTGCAAAAGACCTTGCATAGCATTTGGATTTTCCTTAAGAAGCATAACTTTTGTCATATATTTGCGGCCAGCATGCGCTATCTGCTAACATTCAAATCGAACTATATCTATGTCAAATCTAAGCGAAGATAAGAGGTCCGTTCTATGGTTCGTTATATATATATAAAGTTAGATTAGTCAGTTCCGGTGATATTCAATAGGTACTTAATTATTCTAAATCCAATCATTATTATACACAGCATGTTCGGTTCTACTTAATCGACCGTAAACGATTATTTAATTAGAAATCCAAGTGTCCTGGCCACCTGTTCAGGTACTTGATGTTCTCAAGCATCATTGATTTCTGATTAACTTTTCCGATCGACTGACAACCAGACGCATTCACATTAATCAGCTCAGACGAGGCGACTGAAGGGACCAGTTCACTCACACACAGACATCCCATAATACAACACACATGAGACTAGAGACTATACAGTGCAGAAAGAGGGAGAGAGCACAACACAACATACAGGAGGTGGTGAAGTTGGAGCATTGGGATACTTACGGTTGCTTGTGCACAACTTCGCCCACGTATCTAAAAGATCGATTAAAGTGTGCGTCCACATGGATACAGATACATATGCAGGGAATGCGGGTACAGATACAGATACAGGAATTATCAATCAGTTAATTATCAATATCAGTCGCGAGTTTCGGTTTCGATTATCAGTATAAATAAATTAGATTAGAAGGGGGAGCAGCGGGTATGAATTTACATGGTGTCGACGCGTTTGATTTATGGTACAGATGGATGAAAGCAGTTTGGGGTTTTGTTTTTGATTTGGATGATACACACAAGAGACGAAACAGCGCAACGGCAACGAAAACGAGAAAGAAGAAGAAAGCAATTAAAATTAATATTTACAGAAAATAAAACGAAACAAAAGAAGAAACAAGTCAAGCGGCGCATGCAAACCCAACACGGCAAACCCCTCTAAAAAGGTTTCCCAACAAGCTACTGATGCTGTGTTTACTCACTGCACTGGTGAGGGTGCGGCTGCCGCCGGTGATGGGAGACGTGGAGCCTCTGGATTGCGTTGCGGTCCCGTGACCGGTCGATACTCCAGCAGATTGTACGTTTTCCAGAACAGATACTCGCGATAGTATTTGAGGCCCTCGTAGAGCAGGGCCAGCAGGAAAATGGCCACCATAGAGCCAATCAGTCCGGGCACAGTCTCAACGTGCCACCAAGAAAAGAGTATGGTCTCGTTGCAGCCGAAATGGAACGCCATGGACATCATGTGCTCCATTCCTGTGCCAGTGCCACCACCATGATGATGTGCTCCATGCATGCTCATATCATGCGGTGTGGCCATTGGTGGATTTAGGGTTGTGGGATCGATGGTTGTAAGTCCGCCCGCCATAGCACTGTGATCGTGATGATCATGATGCAAGGAATGATCTATCAGCTCTGAAATGAGAAAAGGCAACATTATGAACTTAGACATTCCAAGAGGGGAAAGTAATGAAATTAATTATATGTAGAAAGTACAATTACACCTAGGTGGGAGTACACATTTAAGGACTACTATGACACATGGCAGCAACCGAACTCTATTTTAATTACCTACATCAAAGGTACAAATGGTATAGCGAGTTACCTACGAGGTGCATATCGCTTACTTACTTAAAGGCAGTCTTAAAAAAAACTATTTTTGACTTAATGATGAAAAAACATTCGCTGTATCGTGTTCTACTTCAGTAAAATTGATATTTATATCAACGCAACGAAAGCCTCATTCTGGACACTGATAAACTTTTAAACTTTGACTAACCATTTTTCACAGAAAGCGTTGTTTTTTTCTTCTTTTGTTTTTTTCTTGTTTTCTTTGGTCAGAATTTGGTTTATTTACTTGGGTAATAAAAGTCTAACGGGCGCGGTGAACAAAATTTAACAGAAAGATAAATTGTTAATTTTTTAGGACATAATTTTTGAAAAAACAGTCAAACACCAAAAAAAAACTATGTACAAAGAAATATTTCGGCGCTCTCAAGCAGTCTTCCATCTTGAAAGAAATTGTGAAATGTACATAAAAATATGCTCTTTCTAAAAAAAATATTCGGATCAAATACAAACAGATTTTTGAAAAGGTATATTAAAATTGTCCGGATGCTTGTAATGCATAGAAAGAAGCATCTCCGACCACATAAGAGATATATATTTGCTATCTCCTCCGTCAGTTTTAGGGGGTATTCTCCATGTGGAAAATTTTTATTTTGATTTTTTTTTAGCATTTTTTTATAGTTTGGATATTTGAGAATATCGCCCCAAAAGGATTTCTTGAAATTTGAAATAATTTAAACGATATAGCCTTTTTTATCGAACAATGTCTTTGCTAATACAAGTAATTTTCACATAACTTCAAACTTTAAACGCATTTATCTCGAAACCACGTTTTTCGAACTGGCGGCCATGATATCTCCAGTTGCAATCGACCACAATCGAATTTAAGTTTTTCAATGACCGCCATTTTGTCCGTAAAAAAAATCACAAAATTTTTTTCGAGGTTCAGACCAGAATGACATCTATACTGATTATAACCCCGGTTTTAGTTTCCATTTCACACAACCTGGAGACGAGAAATCGTGGCCGCCAGCACTTTACTCTTTTCTTGGATCCCCCACTTTGAACAGCCCTCGTATCGAAACAGTACATTTTTTTTGTTTAGTTTAATCTGTTTGTAACATAATAAAACAAAAACAGAATTGAATTTTAAATACGAATTTTTTTTTTCAAAAGTTAAAAAAAGCCTCGACATGGAGAATACCCCCTTAAAGCTATCGTTACCAAACTTTGCACAAAGTCTTTTGGTACAAATACGCAGCACATTCGTCGGAACCAGCCGGATCGCATGACTATAGCATATAGCTGCTATAGGAACTATCGGTCGAAAAAGTAGTTCTAGTGAGAAAAAATTTTTTGTTTTTAATTATAGAGTGCTTATACTTTTCAGTTATGAATATTATCTGTGTCAACACAATTTTGGAGAGTTTGATCAAAATCGGATGAATATATCGTATAGCTGCTATATGAAAAACTGGTCACTTCGGTCGAGCCGAAGTTAGCTTCCCTCTATTTTTTAAAGAAAAAATACTTCTGGCAGCAGTCTCACATTTTTTCTAAAAGTTCACGTAAAAATAGCGAAAAGTCGTTTTTCTTGTTTTCGCCGTTCAAAACTTATGATTTTTTTTTTAAATTTCATGTGTTTTCCAGATTATCTTACGAACTATTGACGTAGGGGAAAAACTTTATGAGGTGTTTTCATCTATGTAGAGTATTTCAAAATAATCGCAATAATAATTTTTTGAAAATAAAAGAAATGTGGTGGCCGAGTGTTTATATGAATATCCCACATGTGGATAAAGGTGTTTTTTTTTTATTTTTTCAATTCAATATGGTAAGTATACACTAAGTATACACTCATTTTCTCTTCTTCTTCATGTCGCTTTGCCAAGTGTTCACTTTCCATGTTTCTTATAGAAAACTGATATATGTGCAAATTGGTTTATTTGTATTTTTAGTGAAATAGCGTCAACACAGTGGCGTAGATAGGTTCACCCCATTGAGGTGAACGAAAAAAACCTAAAACGATGAGGCAAAGCTAACTTCGTCTGTACCGAAGTTTTGATACACTTGAAATAGCTTGTCACAACGGTTAGCGACTTCGACCAAACTACGCAAATCAGCTTAAAAACATGTCATATTACCCATGACCGTGTTTGAGAGCGATAATATTGAGAACAAACCAGTTTTTCTCACTAAAACCCATTTTTCGAACGAACATTTGTATGGCAGCTACAAGAAGTAGTCATCCGATCCGGTCGGTTCCGACATATTAGCAGCGTGCAGTAAAAAATAGACTCTGTGCAAAGTTCCAGCTCGATAGCTCTAAAACTGAGGGACTAGTTCGCGTAGAAACAGACAGACGGACGGACAAAGCTTAATCGACTCAGCTCGTCATGCTGATCAAGAATATATATACTTTATGTGGTCGGAGATGATTCCTTCTATGCGTTACAAACTTCTGGGCAAAATTATAATACACTTTTTAAATGTATAAATATTGACTTAGCAGTTTGCAGTAAAAAGAAGACTCTGTGCAAAGTTTCAGCTCGATAGCTTTAAAACTGAGAGACTAGTTTGCGTAGAAACAGACAGACGGACGGACAAAGCTCCATCGACTCAGCTCGTCGCCCTGATCAAGAATATATATAGTTTATAGGGTCGGAAATGAATATTTTTATGCGTTGCAAACTTCTGGGCAAATTTATAATACCCTTTGCAAGGGCATAAAGATAACAAGATAATAGAAAGGAATACCAATTTTTGCTGTCACTCAAACTATTATTACAAAAATTCCTTCGCGAATTATAAAGACTATGAACGCAACAAACTCTAGGGTTTCCAAGTTTTTTTAACGAAATTTGAAAAATTCATGTTTTATTCAAAAATAAGTATATATACTTTTCATAAAATAAAATGTACTAATAAAATTATGAGTTTTTTAAGGCAAAGGTCTGACAAGCAAATAATTTGCCGAAATTTTGATGAAATATTGGCTTAATAGCCATGTATGCAGATTTTGCATAACTTAAAACTAAAACTATTGTTATATACGTAGAGTTAATCAAATATGGCCGAAAAGTTTCCTAATAAGGCCTATTTTAGCTCATTTTTTCATCAAATTATTAGCTTGTGTGACCTTATCTGCAGCTCAATGTTTGTTATGTAAGCGGATTGTGGATAGATTATTTTAAAATCTTTCGCACGATTAAAATTTTTTTTTTAAATTTTATGTTTGCGGTCTGTGTTTTTAAACTTGCTGGTGGAAATAGAATTTTGTAAAATTTTGAAATATTGGTCTTTTCTGCCGCCGTATGCCAGATACTTTTTATGTTTTGTGTATGGCTGTGATTTTTCGAAAAACCCTTTGTCACCGAAATATATTTAATGAATCAAACTTTTTTTTCGATATCTCAGTCTGCCCGACACTTAAAACATTTTTAGACGTTAAAAAGCATTTGTGCTTAAACTACAATTTAAAAATTTAATTTTAAAGATAAAGTTTCAAAAAGAATCCATTGCTGACCTCCGCAACTTTATTGCATGTTAATTCTTCATAGTTCACAGTCCATCCAAGGATTTTTTGAGCTAAAGGGGTCTTTATTAGCCAATTACCTTATCATTTTTTGGGTTAAATAGATTAAAAATGTATTTTTCATTATTTATTTGTCATGGACAAAATATTCAACATTTTTTTTTTGTAATTTTTAAAACCTGCATATTTTAAAATTCGTTTAAAAAGAAAACATGGATGACCCCCGAAATTACCAAAATTACTCGACTGTTGCCGATAACAATTAATAAAACCCATTGCAAAAAGCTATCTACGCCACTGCGTCAACATAAATGTCAATTACAGTGACAAAATATTGAAGAGCCGTAAGCAGGTAAGCAATAATATAAATATAACAATCAAGTGTATTAAAGGTTACCAAATTGTATTTTACTGTCCCTGAAGTAGCAGATAAAAGTCAAAACCCAACCATGCATTAAGTTGATAAACAAATTTGAGTATTCGCACAATTATCGTAACACAGTAATCAAACTTTTTGAAAAGTCCGCAAAAATATTGCCAAAATAATCGCCAGGGTGCAATTCCCAAGGTGTATGAGCGCATCAAGCGGCACATAAGGATTTTAGCAGCAAATAAAATGATGAGCTGCCCTCAAATTAAGTCGGAGCTAAGTCTACCAATATGTCGACAACCAACGGAGTTGCACATTCAGTATCAGTCCAAGGTATCTAAGCCGCGCCTCAAGCAACATCACAAAAATGTGCGAGTGGACTTTTATGAAAAGTACAATTTTTGGGACGAAGAATTCAAATCCGTCATATTTAGTGATGAAAAATGTATAATCGAGCCGGTCCATCATAAGTATTGGAAAGATATGCGACATCCCCGACAGACCTGCTATATAGGCTGGCGTATAGGCTGCCTTCAGTGCTAAAGGCAAGTCCATTCATTTGGGCCTGGCCGTATGAATGCGCAAATGTATGTAGAGGTGCTGGAAAGTGAGCTTATCACAATCGTGAAAGATTTCCATGGTGGCAATTCGATTTTTCAGCAAGATAACGCTTCCATACTCATTGCTCGGCGACAAAGGCATATTTCAGGTGCCACACAGTGTTCCGCTGTTACAGTGGCCGGCATTAAGTCCGAATCTGAATCCAATTGAGGATCTGTGGGGAATCATTACGGCCAGAATAATCGGCGCTGCAAAGTAGTACAACACTTTGAAGCAGCTTAAAGAAGCAACTGCAAAGGAGTGGAATTATTTATATTTGAGTGATTTACAAAACTTGGCTAATTCAATGCCCTGGCAGTTGCAGTTATCGGAAACGTTAGAGAGCAACCCGATTTTATATTAATAATATCACCAGACTACATTTAGAATTAAGTTTCTATTTAAAATCATTTTAATTATGTGTTTTCTGTTATAATGCGAAACAAAACAAAAGTTAATTGCAATCACATAGTTTCTTATGCATTCTTTTTTGACCCTTTGAACCAGAACTCAGAACGATTTTAGATAGCAAAAGTTAATTTTATCTATTGGCCCTTTTTTAAAAAAAAGAAGCTGTATTCCTTACACGCATTTTTTTTGAGACAGAATTTTGTATCGTCGGTAAGGCGGTAGACGGCACCGAGTCGATAAATGTTTCTGATTTCGGTTTGTGATACGGTCGGTGACGCGGTTCTTCTGTGGATTTGTAGGTTTAGAAGTGCAGTAGAAGGACGGGTTGGGAATCGTCACGCCGGGTCGATTTCATGTTATCTTAATTGCACCGTTTTTTTTTTTCTTTATTTTTTAAAAAAAAGACCTGTATAGGAATATTAAAATCAAGGCTGCAAACCAAGATGCAATTTCGGGCTCAAACCCGAACCAGTTAAACCCGGTTTGCAGCCCTGATTAATATACAATTTGCTCTAGAATGGTGCGGCAAAGAACAAATCTGTGTAGGCTTTGTATTTATGCAAATATTAGGGATGTCGAAAATATGATCGATATATCGAAATATCGATTTTTTCTCAAAATGACGAATATCATTTCATATCGCATATTTTTCCGAGATGATATATCGGAAATCGAATATTTTTTTGCTGATATTTTTGTTTTAGCGTTCGGTCACAAGTAAAGCAGAATGTTTAAAAGTCATTTTATTAAAGTTGCAATCGGTGCACTACTACTATAGTATCAGCAGTCTTACTCGAATGCAGCGAGCATGCCACATAGGGCAGTGTACCGGAAATGATAACATCCATAGAGATAAATAAGTATTTTTTAACGTGAGCTTCGTAATTTCATTATCAGTATTGCTACAAAGACGAGTATGCGATATGCAAATTAAATCAAATAAAGACCGTTTGGCAAAAGAAGTTTTTATGAAATCTTCAAAGCATTAAAATTTTTGGTCAAGTCCACTCTGCTTGACCCACGGTTTAAGAAAACTTATTTTGAATCTGCGTTGATTGTCAGTAATGCTGTCGATGAAATTATCGAGGAAATCGAAAACCTCAATTATCAGACTGTAAGTAAATTTCCCGATTATTTTCCTTTTACCCCTTTTTTATACCCTTGGAGAGGGTATATTGAAATTGTCCAGATGTTTGTAATGCATGGAAGGAAGCATCTACGACCACATAAACTATATATATTCTTGATCAGCGCGACGAGCTGAGTTGATATAGCCATGTCCGTCCGTCCGTCTGTCCGTCTGTTTCTCAAATACGCTGCACATTTGTCGGAACCGGCCGGATCGGATGACTATAGCATATAGCTGCCATAGGAACGATCGGTTGAAAAAGTAGTTTTAGTGAGAAAAACTTTTTTGTTTTCGATGCTATCGCTCCCAACCCTCGTATTTATAAGTATTCTATGATTTCACTGAATTTCACCGAGATTTATCAAAATCGGACAACTATATACAGGCCTGTTCCGAATTCCGAACGTTTTCAAAAAGTAAAAACGAAACGAAAACGAACGTTTTACTCTTTGCTGTTCCCAATTCCGAACGTTTTGGTTACGTTTTGTCTTTTCGAACTCGGTTTCGAAGTCGCTTTCATAAACAGCTGGCTGGCTGGCCTTCGCGCGTGTTTGTGTATATCGACAGCAGCCAGAGTTGTCATCATCTCTATAATTTTAATTTGCAAAGCTCTTATTTACATATTAAGTCAATTTATTTGTATTTAAAACAATATTTAATTATTACATTTAAATTTGGGATATAAAATATGGTTAAAATACAGCTAAACTAACTAAAAAAAGTGCTGTGCAAATACATTAATTTATATGAAGCAACCCTAGCAGCTATCGATTAACGGATGAAATAGACTAAAAAGTAAAGTGGAATTCAGAACAGCTCGGTTTGAAAACGACCGCTCGGTTTTGCTTTTCACGCAGTATTTTATAGATGTTTATAAAAAAATGATTTTAATATACACTTAAACTGTAAACATTTTAAGTAGTGATGCTAAACGATTTAAAAAATAATCAAAATTTTTAATTTGATTAGTTTATAATTTTTGGGATTTATTTTAATGCTTTTAATAGCAATTACTTTTCATTCCGCTGACTCTGCAGCACAACTTTTGAAAACGACAATTCTGGTCGATTTGCGGAATTCAGAACAGCAATCAACTCGATTTGCGACAATTCCACTCGTTTTCGGAATTCGGAACAGGCCTGATAGTATAGCTGCCATACAAAAGAAAGGTCTGAAAAAAAGTCTTAGTATGAAAAACTTTTTGTTTTCAATGCAATGCGCTCCCAAACTCGTTACTGATCAATATGATATACTAACACACAACTTTGTCAAGTCTAATCCAAATCGGATGACTATAGCATATAGCTGCCATAGGAATGATCGGTCGAAAAAATTGTTTTAGTGAGAAAAACTTTTTTGTTTTCAATGGCAGCGTCTTTGTACGTTCCAGTTATGAAAGTTATCTGTCTCAACACAATTTTAGAGAGTTTGATCAAAATCGGATAAATATATCGTATAGCTTCCATATAAAAAACTGGCAGGAATATATCATGCTCCAAGGGTATATAAACTTCGGTCGAGCCGAAGTTAGCTTTCCTCTATTTTTTAGATTAATAACCAACTCTAAATGACAATCACATTTTATTAACATTAAAAATATGAATGCGTTTTAATTATTTCAATGGTTACGCCCACTGATTTCCGTACTTTCCCGTCTAAAAGCGTATATAATTATAATTATAATCAACAATGTTATCAGCTCAAAACAATGTTTGTTACACTGACAAACACAATAATGAAGAATGATTAAGTTCGATCAGCTATCCACACGGGCTAATAACGAATTATTTATTTTTAAATGGTTCTTGAATTTGGATATACCATGGTAGAGCAAAAGTTACCCAAAAATGAATGAAAATTTTTCTAATACCCAAATATTCCCTAACATTCCTTATAAGTGATCCAAAAAGTGGAAGAGTTGACCAACCGCCGCGTCGGCGGGTTCCAAATACAAATAATTCTCCTAAAATTTTGTACGAAAAGTGAAGATGAAATTTAATAAATGTTTCCCACCAAAAAACACTTTGCTGTTTTTGGACACCTCATTCAAAAATAAGATGTGTGGCTTACTTCTGTATGAAATTGGACGCTTTAATTTTTTCCTTTTCCATAACCCTTATTTGCGATCCCTGATTTTGATGGTGTTTTACTATGACCATTAATCCCTGTCAAAATTAGATTCAAAGCGAATAATGTTTTCCCCGCTGGGTATTCTCAGACTTACCAACATTGGGTGCCTGATGGTGTGAGTGGTCCATTGTGTCTCGGATCTGTGATGTTTGGAAGGGCCTTGTATTGTCTGAGGAAGATTGAGTGAAAGTTAAATTGGAATTTATTTTACTTGTATTTTGGCACGTGTTTGTTTGTGTGTTTGCTAATGTGGGTCAGGGTGGGGCCGGGTCCAAGTCAATGCTATCCTAAATCAATTGCACTGCTCTGGCAATTAGAAAGTCAATCTTAGGTAAGCCAATCGAGAGGTAAAGTTACCTTTCACCCAAGCCACTCAAGAAGGTCACATAGCAAAATGAAATTCCAAGTTAAAATGAAAATGTTTGGCACAACTTCGTGTTGGAGTTCAAACATCTTTGATATATTTAACCTACTTAGGGGGGAAGAGTGTTGCGTCTTACGTCTTCTTCTTTAAAATTCAGCTACCGTTTTGATTGTCTCTTTGTAGTGAATATCAAATTGAGTCGTCGCTTGAAAGTCAAGGAATCTTTTACATGTATGATTTGCCCTGTCTTTTGTGGTTTACCGCAGCACATTGTTATTTCTTCCAGCGGTCTTTCATATCAACGAAAAGTTCAGCAATGATAAGAAGTTGCCAGGCGGTAAAGTCTTTGGTTTGGAACCAAGGGAGGTGGGTTGAGAGGTGATGAACGGGCACACATTTACAAGCAATCAACAAAAATTTTCAACCGCAAACGGCTTGAAAGCATGTGAAGTATCAGTAGTTCTTCTAGGGGGAAACCGCAAAAATTACAGTGGCCTATGAAATGAATGTCGTTCAACTAACTCAACAAGTCTCAAATCAGGTATGTACTATGTAAGTAGCTCAGCTGATGTGGTTGGTGGTGGTGGGAAAACAAGCACACAGTCCCAACAATCAAAGCTTGACACGACACAAATCTCTCTCTTTCTCTCTATAATTAGGTTTTAATTGAAAGCAATGTAAGTATTGTAGTATTGCCTATAAACCTGACAAGCCACAAAATCCGGCTATAAGCATGAGAGAACTTGTTGCGAAATAATGCGAAACCAGTTCGAGTGTTGAAACTAATGCCAGTTGCGCATTCTTAGAAAATGCCAGGCATCGATGTAGCCAACCGCAACAGATAAAACTAAGAAATGTTTAAGAAAAAAAAACCACGTCAAAAGTTGTTTCGTATACAATACAACTGGAATTTTTAATTAAAATTCATACGTTGAAATCGCATAGAGATTGACACCTTATTTTCCTGTTGCTTAAATTGAGTTCTTTTAGGTCGATATCTTTTCCAACAGTCAAAGAGGCTTCTTCTTAGTACCGACAACTTTGTTGCCTTCTTCAGAGAGTTGGCAAATGTGTGTAACCGGCAAAGGATAGCGTCATCGATCCTATATAGTTTTTACACTCTTGTTGAGCATCGATCAAGCCATGTCCGGCTCTCTGTCCGTATAAATGCACAGATCTTAGATATCGTTAAGCAGGCACATCAATTTTTGGGCTCAATTGAGTTTTCAAAATTAAATACAGAAATCAGAAATTAGTGTTGGGTAATAGTTGTTCGTTACACAGAACATGTTCACTTGTTTGCACAGTTGTTCAGCTGTTCACTTGCTCGTTAACTAACCCTTAAGGCATGGTGACGATTAGTGATCATTCGTACCAATTGACGGTGTTTTTACTGGCTTCTTCATGCAGGGTCTGACTTATACTGACTTATTCACAAATCTTGTAACTTTTTGTTGGCCTATAAATCCGACTTGCCCAACATTTTCCTCAATGGCAGAGTTCTCGTTGCTTTTGTTTATTCGGAAAACTGTTTCCACTGCAGCCGGGTGATTGCTTTGTGAGTTGCTACTTAATGTAACGCCGCAACATTTCCATTTTGTCTTTTTATTACCCATTTCTGTTTAATGGTTTCAAATACTGCTGTGCTTTCTAAACAAAAACATTCTCTATAAAAACAAGTTAGAAAGTTGGTCAAGCCCGACCAAAAGATACTCTGTACCTACCAAAATTTGTATATATCTGATCCATTTAAGTTAGAAGCCACACAAAGTGGCAAAGTAGCTATAGTGTGTGAAGTGCTGCCCATCGATGTTGCAGCCTGTGCTACCACTATAATTATTTGTTTCCCTTATAACTCGACTATTGTTCATCCGAACTTCACCATATTTTTTTCTAAATATCTCTAAAAGGTACGAACCATCTGTCTACAAAACTGTGGGAGATATGACCGCGGGGAGGGGACGTGGCAACAGTTCAAAATAAACTTGATCTGCATAGAATTATACAGTTCGACTAAATCCAATTTTTTTAAAAATCCGGCATAAGACAGTTATATTATGATAAAAGGGACCTCTTTAAGCATCACCTCATACCCAGTTTTAAAAAAGATTCTTCGGTTCGACACAACAATTTTAACTTAGATTTGAATGGTTTAAGACCCATACGGACATCCAAAGTACGTAATTTAGCTAACCTCCCCCTCGCTGTGGAACGTAGAAGCAGTGTGAAAAAATTACGCCATAAATTTTAGTTTTTGGTATTTTTAAATGAATTGGAGGTGGGACACACTGCTCGTTGCCAAGTTGATTTTTTGTAGAAGCTCGGACACTTCTCTTCAAACCTTGTTCACAAAATTTAATTCCGAATGCATGGGGTGGAAAAGATCCCAAATGATATTCCGCTCTTTCACTGCCAAAATTAAAGAAATTTTTTGGTCATGGGAAAACAATTCCAAACGACTCTTTCGCTTTTGTTTTTCTGCCTTGTTCTTTTATATTAATTTTTTTCTTTTTCAAATCACTTTAGCGATGCAGGTGTAACTTCTGCTTCTTTTTCCCTAAAATTTTTGTATGAAACTTCTCGTTACTTCTTCTGTCCGTATGGGCCTTTAAGATCAAATATTTTAAAATTCAGCAAATGTGGACAGGGTCATTGGGATTGCAATATATATACAGTTCAATCGTGCAATTGGTTAAGGTACCTTCAGAAGGAGTAAAACCTTGATTCTTGAATATCTTTAAAAGCGGACTATAAGCCAGACGTAAAAATAGACCGAATAAAAATAGACCGAATCGCCAAGAAAGCTTTGGTTCGCGTATTAAGGGCAATTTTGTACCAGAATAACCTTGACCAATTGAGTATCACGGACTTCCCAAAAATTATGGAATTAATCTGATGAGTAAAACGTGTCATTGCCACCAAGAAAAAGTAAAATTTCAATTAATGTTGTCATTTGTGGAGAAACCGAGATACGCTTAGATGCCTTGTACTGAAGTATTTAAATGATTTGATATGTTTTCCTGCTGGTAATGAAGCACTTTCCGAAGAAGAATCACGCTCGCAAACCGATGCTACTACGGGCTCAGTAGAGAGTTCAAGAGCAGAGGCCTCAAGCGAAGAACAAAAATAGCGCTATACAAGTCGCTTATCATCCCAGTCCTGCAATACCGCGCAGAAGCATGGGCAATATCATCAGCGGATGAGGCGGCGATTGGCGTTTTCGAGCGAAAGATTCTTCGCAGGATTTATGGACCTTTGAAAATTGGCGAGGATTTTCGCATCCGAAAGAATGACGAACTCTATGAGCTCTATGGGGATACTAGTCTGGTCAAGCGCATAAAGCAACAACGGCTGCGCTGGCTGGGACATGTTACCCGTATGGATGAACAAGCTCCAGCAAAAATGGTCTACAAGAGGAATGCGAAAGAACTGGGACATGGCAAGGTGGGACGACCACCTCTAAGGTGGGACGACCAGGTGCGGAAAGATATTTCCAAGCTTGGCGTGAAAAACTGGTGCGGTTGTGATGCAAGCATCGGGCCAATCAAGAAGAAGAATGAAGCACTTTACTAATAAAATTTATCAAAAATTTTTGGGGAAGCTGTTTTTACCCTAAATGGTCAATGTTGTTTTAAGGCAATCGCTGTTATAAAAATGCATATAAACCACGAACCAAGGCTTTGTTAGCAAAACTGAAAACGCAGATCTGTCTATTATAAGATCTGGTTAATGGCCTATATGAATTGATTTGTGGGTGAACCCAAAAATGGTACATCATATCGCGTTTTTTGGCTGTCGATTGCCATCTCTAAGGGTTATGCAAAAGCCCAATCGATTTTAATAACGAGAAAGGCAAAGCTAACTTCGTCTCTACCGAAGTTTTGATACACTTGAAATAGCTTGTCCCGGTTAGCGACTTCGACCAAACTCGCGATCAGCTTAAAACAATTACCCACCGTGTTTGGAGCAGTAATATTGAGAAACGTTTTTCTCACTAAAACCATTTTCCGAACGACATTTCTATGGCAGCTACAAAAAGTAGTCATCCGATCCGGTCGTGAAACGACCGGACGGCAAGTAACGACTCCGCTCGTCATGCTGATCAGAATATATATATTTTGGCTGGAGATAATTCCATCTATGCGTTACAAACTTCTGGGCAAAACTATAACACACTTTTCAAGTGTATAAAAATCTACCGCGCGCTTTTAGAGATATTCAAGAATTAAGATTTAACTTCTTCTGGAGGTACCTTAACCAATTGTACGGTTTAAGTGAATTTTTTATATTGCGTTCCCAATTACTCTGTCCGTATTTGATGAATTTTGTAGATTTTTATCTTAAGCCATAAAAAAAGTTAAAATTATTGTCGATTTGTGTTGCAAGTAAAAAAGTACCCATAAAACGCTAACCTAGGCTTTATTCGTAAAACTGGGTATGAGCTGATGCTTACAGAACTCCCTTGTATCACAATTTAAGGGTCTAATGCCGGGGTTTTTTTAATGCTGTACTGTGTTATAAGAAGTTTATGTCCCATACCATGTCAAACTTCTATTTCTTACCATCTCTGAGATCTGTTCGTTCATACGAACCTACGGACATGGCTTTATCAACTCGGGTGTTGATGCTGATCGAGAATGGGTCGAAGATGCTCACACATACATTTGCTTAAACTTAATATACTCTGTGTAGCTTTATCTAGGGGTATACGAATCGCTATTTGGTTAGAGAGTTTCGATTCAACTATTGCATTTAACTCTACTGGAGAATATTATCTGATTCTTAAACTGCCTTTACACTCATCATATCGACCCCTTTGCGCGAAAATATCGCATGTGCCAAAAACCAAATTCTACAGGAGAGCGTTTTTTCTAACTTTCGATGTCGTGTCTGGCAACATTGCTACTAAATTTGAGGTATTAGTGTCTTCACGACCCCCAGTTGAGCTACGGAATTGTTGAGTTGATAATATTTGGACAGTTTTCCAAAAACAAAACACACTAGCCAGGAATTGCACAACTGAGCAGACCTGCCCCCTTACTCATTTAGCACTATTTCTCCGATTGTAAATTTGTTAGTAAACATTGAAAAAAGTGCTGCCCAAACACTATAAAAAGTGCTGCCCAGTTCATATAGCACATTTAGCTGCCTGCTTTATATTACCAACAATGGCGTAGAGGTTAAGGCCTATAAATGAAAGGCAGCGGGACCTAGGATCAAATCTGATGTCATAAAAGCGTTAACCAAAAATTTACTTGGTTTTTTGTTGGCTTCCCCAAGCGATTTATCTGCGTTACACCTATGTACGTATCCTGTGCAATTTTCATTTTGGGATCGTGAACCCAATATATATTTTTAAAAAATCTCAGCATTGGCACATACGATAAAATTAATTATGTTGTATCTTCGTGACCGTAGTGGTTATTGCTGTATAATTTTACCAGATGTTGAGTTAATGGATTTACAACTTATTTGCATTAAAATGACAATTTCATAATAAATGGCACAAACGATATTTTCGCGCAAAGGGGTCGATATATCTATAAATGGTCGGTTGTCAAAATTTCTTTATCAAATATAACCTTTCCAATTTCATCATAGAAATCTACATTTTCTAAATATTTAGATGAACTCAGGTACAACACTATAGCCGCAAATTGTTTTTTCAGTGTACGCACAGAAGTAGTAGAGCTAGACTAAACTTTGCGATGACTGTTTGAAAGAGCATTAAAAATGAGAGAAAATAAGTGACAAACATCAACACTCTCAGTGCAAAAATTAACCGTTATGTATCATTTTCGATTTGCGCGAGGTGCATCACTATAGCCGCTAGCGGCGATTTAATTTCCGTACAGTTGGTTGAGTAACTATTTGTAATATATTTATTTGTAAACGTGCCAAATGGGCGAGTGCTGTCAAATGTCGAGAAGGGCCAAATTCTGGCGCTCAAAAATAAGAATTGCTCATTTCGCGTAATTGTCTGAGAACTGAATTAGCGGCTGAATGTGGCCTAAAAGTGACTCGCTGTACCTTTGCACGTTTTTTAAAGAAATCTGCAAACATAGTGCGACAAAAATTGAAGGTGTCCAAGATTACTGGACCGCCATAAAGAAGCCCGGATTAAATTCGCCAGAGATAACTTGGCAACTGACTGGACAAAAGTAAAACGTTTTTATAGAGCAATGCAATCAGCGCTGCAAACCGGTTCGGAGGCGAACCGCTCCGGAGTTGGAGACTCCAGGATTTTTGGGAAGTCCATACCGAACCCGAACCGGAGCAGGTTAATTTATATCCGCTCGAACCTGAACCTGAACCGGAGCAAAAAATAGTCAAAAATGGGTTCGGTTCAAAAATTATAAAAATTTTTCCAGATGTTTGTACTTTGCCATTTTCCAATATATCTGAATGCACACTAAGTAAAAATGTGGCATGAAAGAAAGAACTCGGATTTTTTTTCAATTTGCCCTGATTTTTAGAAAAATTTGGGAAGTTTTTAGATTTAGAAAGTTTTATAGAACTTCGAAAAATATGATATAAAAAAGTTTATGAAAAAACTTTTCTAAAAATTAAAATATGAGAGATTTGTCTGATAACACAGGATTTTTTTTGGTCGCTGAATTGAAATCAATTGTCCGTATTCAACCAGCACGTAAGGGTAACTATATATTTGCATAAACGTGTGTTACGAGAGGTTTGTTTACATTTGTGAATCGTGTCCACACTAAGCAACCTTTTCTAACGAAAATAGGATTCATGTTAGCTGAATTGAATGACGTTACAGAAAACCCAAGAACAAAGTTTTTATTTTGCTCATAAGATACAAATTGTTGGATTTTAATATGGAATGTGGTTATTTTTTGACAAAATCGATTTGTCCCAAATTTTTTTTTTATTTGAGTTTAGAGACCAAATATACATATGGAAAGTTTGCTATCTTCTCTGTTGCAAAAGCTTGTAAACCTGTGTAATTAGGTCGAACTTTTCTAGCCACTTTTTTAAAAATTATTCAAAATGAACTTTGATTTTAAAGTAAAATATCGCTTAAAATAACTATTACTGATCTCATATATTTTATTCCGAATATCAAGGCTCTGAACTTCCAAATATGTATGAAATGTTAAAGGTTTTTCCATTAAACATGCATTTTTTTTAAATCAGAGAAATCAAAATAAGTCTGAACCCCGGCTCGAACCTGAACCTAGGTTCAGCGAGCTTAAGAGCAAGAGTTTGAACCCCGGAGTGAACCCTCCCCGATTTTTGGAGGTTTGCAGCCCTGATGCAAATACTAATTCATCGTTCCAGATTCTTGGGATTTCTTGGATAAGAAAAAGTATAACTTGGACTTTATTAATGGGTTTTCGCACTATTGGAGCGATTTGAGGAAGGAACGCCTCTATTTTTCTAAGAGAAATTTTGGAGGATGATCATTGATGGTTTGGGAGGCGTTCTGCTCCCCGGACTTGAATCCGACGGAAAACCTTTGGGCGTTGCTGGTCCGAAAGATTTATACTCAAAGCCCTAAGTACAATAGTACTGAGGAGCGCAAATTGACAATAATTAAGGCATGGGAAAAACTGTCCCTTAGTGATTTAAAAAACCTCGTAGACAGTATGCCAAATAGGATCTATGAGTTAATTAGTGCTTAAGAAGTTTACACTCATTATTAAAGTGAATAAAAATGAATTAATTAGTTAACATTTTTCTATAGTTTATTTAATTTAGTGAAGTGCGGCTATAGTGATGCACATCGCACGAATCCAAAATGAAACATAACGGTTAATTTTTGCACTGAGAGTGCAAAAGCTTTTTCAATGTTTTCTAGCTCCACTTTTTCTATGCGTACACTGAATTAAACAAGGTGTGGCTATAGTGTTGCTTCAGAGTTTATTTTCAATTTAAATCCAAAGACTACATCCTAAACCTGTCCTTAAGTAAGTTTTAAGCCAAAAATTCTTTTAAATTTTTTAAACTTAATATCACAAAAGTTAGTGTCGCCTTCTTCATAAATCACAATTATTAACATTTAAGTCCACGTTTAAAATCTTTGTTCAAGTCAATGAGGAAAAATAGAGGTTCGCCTTGATGTCTGATTGGTACGGGTCACCACAACTGGTTTCAAATTGGGTGGGATTGGCAACACAACAAAAGCGGCTAACAAGACGCTAAACCAAATGAAAGGAAACCCAATTAGTATTAAGTTAAATCGGTCATTTCGCAGCTTATGAAGAAATCAAAACCTCAATATAAACATGGACCTTAGGCACTGCAAAGTGCAGTGCCAGTGGGATTTGGCAACAAACAATTGAATAAACAAACAACAAAGCTCAACCGGTTCTTGCGCTTCACAAAACGAAAAAGACTTTCAATTTCAAATGGATACATTAGCAAGTCGCTCTATTAGCAGCTTACATATAATTCTGCTATTATGACATATCGAAACTCTGGAGACTTGCAGACATGCATACATACAGTCAAATGTATATATGTGTGAGCACTATGTCTATTTGATCTCTTGTACAATTGCAAGCTGTCTTTGCGGAATATCTAAGTGACTCGTGACTGGCATTAGATGTTGGGAGCGAGTGAGAGGAAACATGCTGCTGCTGCTGCAGCATAGAAATGTTGGCCCGTGATTATTTTGGGTTGGTATAGAGGGGGGTGGAGTGCGGGGAATGTTACGTCATAGAGTTTCTCTCGCTGCGATCTAAATGCGAATTCAATCAACAGATATAAATGCGTTGCGATGTGTGTGTGTGTGTGTAGGGGTACGAATCTAACTGTTAACAATCGGCCAAGCTGATAATCAACCAGCGATAAGTCTAAGCATAATTGTAGTTGTACTCACTTGGTAGTTATTGTTGTAAATATAGGATAATGCAATGGCCGGCGTTGCCAAACAAACTTATTTAACAAAATAAGATTAAACGGAATGTATAGCTAAAAACAAAATAAACAATATAATTTAACAACCGTCAGGCTGGTGTAACTGGGCAGCAGCAGCAGCAGCTGGTCTCAGTTGTTGTTGTCGAGTAATCACAGTTTCTGTTTGACTCTGGCCGCTTTAAATCTGTATACGCTTGCACAAATTGCACAGCCACGCACACACAGACACAACAACAATGATAATAACAATTCACTTTATCGTTTAACTTTTTTATGCTAAGCTTTAGATTTCAACAGCAGCAGCGTCGTGGCGGGTGAGAAAGGAAGGGAAGGGGGGCCATAATCAGTGAGAGAGTATGGGAGAGCAGGGGCGGGGAGAGCAGCTGGCCCTCTTTTTTTTATAACGGCACCTGCTGCTGTGACTGTTGTTGCATCTGCAGCTGGATTTGCACTCTCTTGGAGTTATGTCAACAATTATTTCACACTTTTGTGTGTTATTTAATCACAGAAGGGAACTGCTACTTGTGCATAATACGAGTCTGCAACTGAACATACTGCTTTTTGATTTTGCCGTTTTGTTTTTGATTCTTATACAAAAATTAAATGCGCACTACGTCCGCCCGCAGACAACTTGTTTGCACGATTGTTGTTGAATTATTAGCAAAAGCAAAACATATGTTTTTTATATTTAAAAACGCCATGCTAAAAAAGACTAAAAAATACCACAGATGAACAACAGAACTGGAAATTAACGGTTCGGCCAGCCAGTGTGCACACACTAATTGCTGTTGCTAGAGATGGGCAAAACCAATTTTGCGCGCTGTTCAAATCCCCTAAAAGATTAATAAAAAACACTATTTTTGTTGCGACATCTTCATATTATGCACAATTTGTCTTCAACTTTTGTGTGCAACCAAAATAATACAAGAATAGGCCTGGAATGATAAGTAAATGGATTGAATATATTCGCGAAATTTATAAAAACAAAACAATTCTTTGCATATTCCCACAAATAACTACATTTGTGTACCCCCCAGCTGTGATTCGTACTTTAAAATTTTCGTGAGTGTGCGTTGCAGTTACTTGACTATCGCTCATCTCTATAGCTAAGTCAATAATTTGTCGATAGTCGTCTTTGGTCACACTACTTAAAACCAAATGTTTTTGTGCGTAGTAAATTAATGAAAATTACATTTACCTTAACAAAACAGGTTAGTTACTTATTAAAATATATCTGTGTAGAGTCACATTAACATTCTAATCCTGCTGCGGTTTTTTTACTCTATTCGCAGCTCTGACCGGCACTAACTGACCAACAACAAAAGCACGTGCATCCGCATCGTCTACAACAACAATAAATCGACTCATCAGCTTCTTTTGCAACAGGTGCTAGTCCCACAACCACACAGCTTCATCATGGGTATGGTCCAGAAGCGTAAGAAGATGCACTATGGCGATACACATCTACAGCGTCGTTGGCGCGTACGTAATCGTCGCCGTGATCTGGATCAAATTGATGACGATCTACGTACACGCAGCGGCGAGCTCATCAATCAAAATGTTGATTTGGAGAAGCCAGGCTTTGCGCAATTCTATTGTGTACATTGTGCGAAGTATTTTATCGATGACACAGCCATGCAGGCGCATTTTCGCACCAAAGTTCACAAACGTCGCATGAAGGCTTTGGAAATTGAACCCTATAGCATTGAGGAGTCTGAACGTGCAGCTGGTCGTGGTAGTTTCCAGAAGCCAAAGAAGCGTGTCATGGAAACGCAACCCACTAAGGACGAGGTTAAAGCTGGCAAACGCATCAAAGTGGAGGAAGTCAAAGAGGACCAGGCTAATGAGGAGGCAGAGGTAGAAGAGCCCAGCACATCAGCGAGAGCGAGTCGCAAGAGACCACAAAAGATGGAAACCTAATTAGAGTTAGAGAGCAGCCTTAAGACTTTGTTTAGAATTTTACTCTTCTTTTTTTTTGGTGCAAATCCTTGCTAGATTTAACCTAAACTCTGCCTTTTACATTGTAATAATGTAAAATTTAAATATACAAATAATTGAAACAAAACAGATCTGCTCGGGGTAATAAATGTATGGGAGCCCTGCACGAGTCTACTCGTAGTGCCCTTCGAATCCCATTTCAAAAAAACAGTTCGAATACATCAGCTCAGGAAATGTTTCCGAATCGAATAGTTCAGTACCTGCCTTTCCATAATGATCTATTTGACTCGTTCAAAATAAAACAGCTCAACGGTTCGAGCTCCAAACGATTCAATCTACGAAATGTTTCCTCAGAAATGCCTGACGTAGAACCCTACGCACGGTTCGAAATAGCTCGCCAACGAGCCAGGCGCTCAGTCTTTTCGCTCTGTTCGTGAGCCGGGAGCCACAGTTCGGGAGCCAGCAGCTGGCACTCGGCTGACGACTTATTAGTTCGCGAAAAAAACATACCAGAGAGGATAAAAATATTAATAATAAAAACGTTAATGCCAATCAAGTGTCATGACAGGATTTATGCATAAGCGCAATTTGCATCTAAGGGGTCTCCATGGTAATAAAACCGCTAAGAGCTTAAGAAAAAGGTTTTTAAGGCCACAAATGACCAAGCATAATTTCATAACCATGATTATGTACTGAACCGCGAGAAATACCATGGATGACCAAGAGTACAAAATATAGTCAAGTTCATAAAGAATGTTTCAAACCACTTTCCGCGATTGACAAATCATCAAATCGCAGAAAAATACCATTGCGGATCAAAAATAGTAATAATGTCAAGCAAACTTTTCTCCCAGTCAAGTGGAAAACCATCAATGCATAAGCGCAATTCGTTAATGAGGGATCTCCATGGTAATAAGACCGCTAAATACTTAAGAAACTACTTTTCATCACCATAAATGACCACACATAACTACAAAGCCATGATTTTATAAAATTTATTACAATTTTTAGTGTGTTACAAAAAATTGTGTTAGGGGTTAATTTGTTGGATGCGGTAAAATTGAGTTCGCCTTTAAGTTTGGTCCAAGTTTGGCTCCAAGTTGGATCATCGCGTCTGCAAAATTTTTCAAGTCCTGTGTCGGTGATAAGCGGGAAAGGGCGGCAGTTTTCAACAACCCATTCAGTTGCCAGCTTGCAAACTTCATTTTTATAATCTGCCCCGATTTGAACTGTTGCCGTCTCTGCTTCGTGGCTTTGGCTTGTGGTCTCTTTAAAACATATGTGCCTGGTCAAATTCGAAGTGTGTTGCCATTGACTTTGGAAACACTATTGCACTTCCTACATGCGACGAGATTCTTAATTTCCTCCCCGTTGTCATTTTTTATGATGCCAAAAAGTGACCAGACGTTGCTCCGTCCCCGCCTCTGGCTTATATTAAATTTGCCCGATATGAGCTCCAACTTAACCTCTTACAAACTAAGATTTACTGTGCGTGAAGAGCTCTGTTTTTTATAGGTTATTAATTTTTGTTTCGAAAAATACTAAAATATTTAGCAACACTTACCGCTGTGTCCATTTCGTTCATTTCCCACAAACAAATGATATGTTTTTTTTAACTGGGAAGAGCACACACTTTTCTTAGAAATATTTTAAATTTATTGCTCTGGAATTTCTGACGTTGAACCCTATGTACGTTGAACGAGCTATGTAATCATTGCGTTCAGCTCGTTTGCTCTAGTTGTTTTGTTAACATAAGCTGTTTGAACTGAACTGTTAAAAACGAATTCGTACAAAATATTCCAAATATCAAAGGCTTTTGAATCGATGAATCGTTGACTCACTTTAGAATAATACATGAACTGACTTAACACTCGTTCGAAACCAAGAAGGGCAACGTTATTTTTAAAGATTCGATAACGTCCCTCCCTACAGTCCTCGGAAAGTTTTAGAAATTAAAAATTAAATTGACCAATTTTGATGGCATAAGTTTTTTGGCGAGATATACAGGGGGTGATGGAAATACGACCGCGAGAATTAAGGCCGCGGTCGGCGGTCTGCAAAATGAATTTAGCCAGCGATCACAAAATAAATTCAGACCGCGCGGAGTTATTTCATTCTTCAAAATGAATTTAGCCCGCGATCACAAAATTATGTAAACCTTCAGGTGTAGTTTTTTAAAGGTTTACAAAAAATTTAATTACACAAAAACTATGTGATATTTTTTTCATTCGATAGGTAATCGGTTAAAAAGTTAGAAATTTTTGTTGTTGTTGTTTTTTCGGTTGTTGTTCTCCTGTTCAAATTTAAATCAATATTTAAAGCTTAGGGCCATGGTTGAAAAAAATTTTGGTCAATTAATAGCGAAGTTATGGGTTTTCAAAGTCAAAATTTCGAAATCGACTTTTTTCCATTATTGGTCCTAGCTCCGTTATTTTTTGACCAATCAAAAATATCCTAGTTCACACCAGAATGGTGGGTATTAGGAGTAATTTTAAAATCGGTCATCAGTTACTCTTTAAATTATTGCAACCACTTTGGAAAAATATTTAAAATAAAAAATGAAACTATTTTAAAAATAATGTTTAAAAGATAAATTTAAAACCTTATTTTCATGTGATTTTGTTGGAATGGCTAAGACTAAATTTCAGAATTAAATTTAAATGGTACTACACGACGGGGGGATACCAAAGAATAATAATACACAAATCTCCGGTCATTTACGCGAAAAAACGTTTCGCATAAATGAAAGCAAAGTCTGATATCTATAATTTAAGGGATAGGGAAAATTTTAATTCTACCATCAAGTTTAGCACGAATGGATAAAAAACATCAACAAATAACATTAAATGTAAGTGACATCATTAAACATTTGCCTACAAAAACTCTACTCATAAGAGAAATGAAACGATACTTCACAACAAACCAACTTTTGTATGGAGACTGGGTTACAAAACTGTCGTAGAGCTCTTTATGAGTATTTTGCAAGTTATTCTTCTTTAGTCATATGCCTATTGAACATAACTGAATTGTATATTTGGGTAATATAGACGCAAGCAAAGTGCGTGATCATTCGTGACGCCTTTTTAAATCGTGCGTAATTAAGTGCGTGAATTGTGCGTACAGGAATTTTTCTTTCGTGAATTGTTCGTGAAGTGAATGAAAATTCGCTCACTCGCGCACCTCTACAATCTACACCTTTAATTTGACGACTCCTGCTCTTTCTTAAAAACTAAAATGAAAATTTGTCAAATTTCGCGATTCTTGGTCTACACATCTTATAAATATACGCTTCTTTAATGGCCATATATCTAATCTTCATAATTCTTTAAATATAAAATAATGCTTTAATAAAAAGTCATAAGTTTGAAAATTTCGCTGTTTTTTGGACCATTGAAATAACAGCTATATAGCATATGCTCAACTCCAGGTTATCAACTATTTGTGTGCCAACTTTCATCATAATTCTTTCAGCAATTTGTGCGTGCAAACGCTTTCAAAAATACTCTTATACTAATTCTGCAAATTTCGCGTTTTTTGGACTATTTACAGACTCGAGACTTGTGACTTTTTACTGATCGCCATGAACATACTGCTAAGATTTCGTGAAGATTGGTTCAGCGGTCACTTATATAAAAGACTGTCAAAAAAGTCTTGCGGCATTTCCGCAAGCTTGTCTTTGCAAGCGCGTAGTTCTAGTTGTATTCGTCGCATCGGTTCACGCTAGAGCTTTTTGGAAAGCTCTTCACGCGCTAACACGTGTTTGATTTATTGTCGTTTGTTTTTAGTCGTTCGTGAGTTATAGCGTCGCAAACATGGAGCAAAATAAAGAGAAAATACGGCATATTTTACAGTACTACTACGATAAAGGCAAAAATGCATCTCATGCTGCCAATAAAATTTGTGCAGTTTATGGACCCGATACAGTTTCCATTTCAACCGCACAACGATGGTTTCAACGTTTTCGTTCTGGTGCAGAGGTGATCGAAGATGCGCCACGGTCCGGAAGGCCTGTCGTCGAAAATTGCGATAAAATCGCTGAATTGATCGAAAGAGACCGGCATAGTAGCAGCCGTAGCATCGGCCAAAAGCTGGGCATGAGTCATCAAACCGTTATAAACCAGGTGCCACACGACTTGACGCAAAACGAGAGCGTAAGTTAAAGTCGGCTCTAACCGACTTCGATATACCCGTTACTCATGAAAAAAACATGTTTAACAGTGTTCCCGCGTTCCTTAGTGTGACCATCCAAAAAGTATGCAACATTTTTTTAGGGTGGTAGCGGGGAGGGCTAGGTTCAGTTTTTTTGCTTATAACTTGAGAACCGTTCATCCGATCATTTTGCTAATTACTAACGCATTTTGCTACAAGCCTGCCTTTGGGTTTTCCAAGGTTCATAGCAATTCTTTCAACATTTTCACTGAGGACAGGCGCAGACAGTTGAAGTTTGATTTGGTATATATGAAATAGTGTTATACTTACAAACACCCCTTTTTTTTTTTTTGGGGGTCTGTTTTTTTAAAATTGTTGGGAAAATATACCATTTAATAATAACTTTGACCCCCCCAAAAAAGTTCTACTATTTATTTAATATATATTTAAAAAAATCGTATATTACTGCAAAATTTCACTATCACTTCTGTTCACTCTAGATGAAAGCAAGTTTTAGCCGTACACTAAGAGGCTATCAGGATATCTTTGAAGTGAGGTCCCACACGAACTGAACTGAAGTGCTGCTCATCACGGTTGCAGCCGTTACTGCAGATAGTTTATTTTACTGTGCATTGTATTGTACATTTTCGAATTTGGTGATTCCACTGGATATGTACATTCTAAACTGAAAAGTTAACGGCAACAACAACTGACGCTTTTGAATTACTTGATTTTAAGCACACAAATCAACATAAATTACAAATTGAGCGAATTTATGTACTCAGAGAACTCTGACCGCAAATTATTGGGTCATAAAATATGGAATAAAGCGGCAAAAATATAGAATTTCCAGGAAAATATTCGGGTCGAATGGCAACATTTTTCCAAAAGTACAACCCTGAAAATAAAGCCATTGAGATGAATGATGTAAAAACATGTTCATTTGGGGGAATATGTATATTCCATATATGTATGAGCCACTGGAACCAGGCTTTAAGATGTGTTACACAATTTTGAGTAAACTGACTGAAAAAACAACACAACTTTTAATGTGTTCGTCTGTATTATAAAATTAAATATGTTAAACACCACTAAAACAATTTTGGCCTGTAAGTCCAAATATATATAAAACGAAACTTGTTTTTTTCAATAAGATTTATATTCTTAAAGCAATATCGCTTCCAATCTGTATGAAAATTTCACTTTCCGACCAAACACTTTTATTACAGAATCTTTTAAAGTTTATTATTCCT
>JAEIFU010000492.1:0-125947 GCA_018904235.1 Lordiphosa stackelbergi
TTATTGAGTTGATTGGCTGAAATGCAGCTCATTAACGGTAAATTTTATTATAAATGATTTTGAATTCTGGGAATTTGGGTCCTTTGTGTGTCAAATTGGCTGCTATTTATGCATATGCATTATACATATGTTTGTAAGTCTATAAAAAGGTCATAAACAGGCTCGTACATATTCAATCTCCGGAAGCTTACATTAAAGCAATTTCAATTATAATTATGTTTAAATTCTTCGAGTATTTTTAGACAAAAATTAACCAAAGCAGACATTAGTAGTGGATTCGATAAAGAATTTGGGAGCCTTTTAAAGTAAATATAGAAACTAAGTAAATGAATTTTTTGTATGTGTATTTTTACCAGGGATGCAAACCGGTTATGAACCGAACCGGTTTTGAACCGAACCGAACCGCTTTTTGCGCTCATGAGCCGAACCGTAAACCGAACCGGTGTGTTTATAAAAATGCTGAACCGAACCAAAAACCGAAAAATAAAATGGTTCGGTTCGGTTCATTTCAACTGGACAGTGAGTTACCAATTGATTAACCATACTGAGCGAAATCGCAGCATTATTTGGTAGAAAGCAAGTGCGTCCCCAACTGATCACTAAAAATATGGTAAAGATATATTTCGGACCAATCAAACTCTGTAAAATTAAACTATAACATACTCAATACCCCCAAAGTTTGTATATCATAATTGTTTGTTTTCTTTAAAACTAGTCCGATCGATCCGTATCATCCAATCTTAACCACACCTTTGTCAAATGGTTAAATAATCTTAATTACTAAATATCTTTAAAAAGTGTACGAACCATCTAACTACAAATAGTGTGGGAGATATGACGTTTTTTCTCAAGGGGGTAGGGGACTTTTTCTCGAGAGGGGAGAACAAGCTGTCGTTGTTTTTTCACCTCTTTTTTTTCCCTTTTTTTTTTTTTATGACAAAAAGTGAAAACAAATCTTGATCTGTCTGAAAGTATTAGAAATACATATATGCCCCATACATGTCAAAAACTTCTATCTCTTAACCATCTTTGATTATCTTTTGGTATCCTACGAATATTTTTGGTTATTGCTAGTAGACTCGGCTGTCGATGCTGATCAAGAATATAAATAATTTAGATAAGGGACGGAAATTCCTTCTCCGATACATACTTTTGCACAAAATTACAGAATATACAGTGTATAAATATGTGGAAAAGCAAGAGTTGTAGAACATTAAATTTCTTAGGACCCAAAATTGGAGCAAGCAAAGTCTAGATTTCGTTACCTCTACTCTACCAGGAATCAAACCTGCTATAAGAAGAAGGAAAAAAGCTAGCTAATTCTCATTTAATGTTAATATACCAGAATAATTCTTTGAACCCGATAAGTGAAGACGAGTTGTAAATATAAGGACTAATTTCCATCATAAAGTAAAATATCGTTTGTTAATTGCATTGAAGCGTTTGATGGCGAAAAGCGTTTACCTAAAGATAAATATTGGAATATTTATCAGGAAAATTAACTTAAACAATTCCAGCCACACAATTGTCAGTAGAACGAGCATTTCCCACACTGAAACTTGATTTATCAGACTTATGGCCGATTTCTCTTCTTCCAAATAGCAGCTATGTGTCAGATAAGCTTACAATTTACTATGCTATTTGTAAGTTTATGTGATTGATAGCTTTATGTAGAAGATGTGAAATCGGCCTTTAAGAGGCAATATCGATGAAACTTTACTATAAGATATATTTTTAATACTAAATCTTAACTACAATAGAATTCCATCATATTGAACTAAATTTTAGTTCTTTATACTCTAAATGCAATCAATCGAATGGAAATATATTCATTAAATAACACAGTCTTAATGATATCGTTATGTAATCAAAGCAAGTCTTGAGTTTAATAAAAATAAATGTTTATTACATAGTAACTAAAAACCTCACTAAACAATCTAAACCTAACTTAAATACTCTGACTAAATGAATCAAAAATACATTTCTTTAGTTTGTTAAATGAATACAGCGCAAGCCGAACCGAAACGGCGGTTCAGTAAGCCCCAAAAACCATGTAATGAACCGAACCGGCGGTTCAAAAACTGTGTGAACCACTGAACCGAACCTTATTCCTTATTTACGAGCGGTTTGCATCCCTGATTTTTACACTCAATCCATCCCCACCTTTACTTGCCAACGACAATAAATAAATAACCATTTATTTGGATATGTAAAAACATTAAAATTTATGATGGCGATTTTGTCAGAATTAATTGAAGAAAAGTATGATATTTGTAAGGGTAAAGTGAAACCGGATTTGCAGCAAATCTATAGTTTTTCATTCACCTGCGATGCCATTACCATTACCAAGTTCAATTTGTGAGATTTAAAAATTAAATAAAAAATTAGTAACTTTTTTTGTAATAAAATAAATATTTATTAAGTCCATATTTTTAAGCGCAGTCTAATGATCTAATTAGCGTCAAATGACGCCTCAATTACCTCAAAAGAAATGTTCATCGTTAAGAATCGGGTTTTTTTTTGAAAAATATCGATTATATCAATATTTTTGAACCAAAATATTTATATCGAAATGATACTTTTTCAATATCGCCAAAAAGATCGATAGAGATGTTTTGGAAATATTCGACAACCCTAACCCACACCTCCCTCACAGCAGGCTGACACACTAACCGCTGTACCAAATCAGACCACACTATCTTACTCTGCGTACAGCTAAAACAGGGTTTGTCCGAAAAGTAATAGAAATGAGTCGTCTTAAAAAATTTATTGAGCCAATCCACATTGGTCCAAAAGTCAAAAAAGCCTGAGACAAAATGTAGACCGATCGGAATACGCCCTCTCTGCCGCCCCATATATGCCAATGTCTTTGAATACAATAATTTCTAAAATACCTCCCATAAATCTGAAATGTATATATAATTTTTGTAATAAACAATCAGGTAAGTCACCCCCACCCCCTCAGGCCCCTCCGCACCTGCCCAGACAGCCCAAACACATTTACTTTCTTTTTTTAAGACGCCTTTTTTTGTAGCCACTGCTGCTACATGGATAAGAAGATCTTAATTCTCACCACGATCTGCTGAGACCGTGGCAGCTAATCTACGTTTTAAGCGAGAGCTCCCTTTATTGCATAATCGTGGGCGTCCTACATTTTGAAAGAATTCTTAAGCAAAGTCACCTGGTTGAAATTGTATTTGCAATCGAGATGCAAGCCAACTTTGATGCTGCATTTTAAATCTTGAGACCATTTGATAGCATTTGCTTTAATAAACATTAACATAGTGAAAAAAATTGTTGTTTTCTTTTTTTCGACTGTTTTTTGTGTGTTTCCTGCTACTTTTCTGCAGCACAAAATTAGTTAAGGTTTCGGTTTGGCGACCATTTGCAAGCCAAAACTTAAGCATTTCGCCTCGACTCAAATAAATGTTGTCCGAACAAAGTCGATTTTTTGCAAAAGGGGCAAAAAAGATTAATATCCTCGTATTATGTACATATTGAAGAATAATATAGCGTTTAAAGTTCCGTCAATCCACGTCAATCCAACATACTTTTATTCCACGGAACACAACATGTTTAAGGTTAGAATTGCTAAAAACATCACTTTAAAACAACTCATATAAACAAGACAAATCACGTAAAACAAGGAATGCATGATAAAACTTATAATATACAAACCCTTAACTTTGTTTTCCGTTTTGATTTACTTCAATATTCGAAGTCGATTTTATTGTATATTTGAAATATGCTTTTATGTGCAAGGCAAAAAAGTCAAAGTTTGTGTAAAGAACTGCTTCCAGGGCGTGCTTCAAATTTAATTCTACCTATATTTGCTGCCCTAGATAAAACTGTATTGGAAAAAATATGGTTTTTGCATAACTCTTAAAAAAAAATGAATTTCTGCCAAAATTTTTGGCATTTGGACCAGTGTTCAATCGGTACAATTCTTTAAAAACTTTCAAAATCGGCGACCTGTTCCCGGCCCTCTAAAAAGGCCTGGTGCCACCGAAACATACCACTTCTTGCTAAAGCAACATCTGAGCAAGCCTGCTTAATCATATCAAACGTCTCTGTCGCAGATTTACAGCGTTTCACACAGAATTTAATCGCATACCTTTTGCGGGCTTGTACAACTCACAGAAACACTTCGCGCGAAAATGCCTGTCCTGACTCTCCCGGTGCTTGGGGACAACTGACCAGCCGCTGGTTCGTACTAGGAACTAAAAATCAGTCCCATTGCTTTCCGGATAAAACTGCTATAAGCATATGCCGTCACTTTCTGTTGATTTCGAATTCTAATTAATATTAAAGTCATATTTTTATAATATTTGGAAAATCATTCTAAAACGTTTTCATATCAACTAGAAATAGTGATAGTATTTTAGATCAGGTTGATATTTTTTTCTTAATAAATTGATAGTTTTTTAATTTTAACCAGCTGGAAAATTACAACATTTCGGCAGTGCTCACAGTCAAATCAAAAGCTTATCAAGAATATTGACACGAACTACATGAAATTTAATTTGGAATGACAACATCACTGCCAACGGAACGAGAAATACTGAGTCCGATCTAAGTAAAAAATACTTAAATTTATTCTTCTTTGCTTAATGTGCAATCGAAATTTATTTGTATATTTTCTACTTTTTTATACGTTATCCTGTAATTCCATAACAAGAGCACTCAACGCATTCATCCTTATCCACAATCCTACACTTTCCATAATACTTTCATATTATTTGATGCCAGCCCCCCCGCCATTTTCACACACTTTCATTATCGTATTACACCCTTAAATTAAATTACTTGAGCAATAATTTGCTGCGGCCAACTTATCGCGGACCAATAGCCGCAGCAACCTCAGACTCAGCAGGAGCAACATCAATGGCCACCAAATTTGATTGACAGAATCACAATGTCTGACCACGCCACGCACTTTCCCAATTAAATGCTTGACGCCGGAGTTCAATGAGCAATTCTTATTCTCTGGTATTAGTGCGCGTATGTCCAGAAATCAATCACAGACCCCCAAGGCGAGCGTGAGAGAAAGAAAAGCATTTGGCATAAAAATTCGCACCATTAATTCAACGACAGCAGGTCAGGCCCATAACTCGGCTTGTTAGCAAAAACAAACAGAACCGATGAAAAAGGGCAAAATAATAAACAGAAATCAGCGCAAAAGTCAATCAGAGCTCAAATCAATATAAATGCCTTATTAATGGGACGGACAGGTTGCAGTTTCTTTTAATTTTATTATTGTACTTTCCACTTAATCATGATTTATGGCAAACCAAAAATAGCTCTTCTATTTCTATTTAGATAAAGAAAAATGTATCCTGGTCATGGGTTGGCAAAAACAAAATTATAAAACCGATAAGAGCTGGCGGTAACAATGCTTGGGGCCATATAAAAAAGGTGTGTTGAGAAGGTTCTAGGTACTTTTAGTAGACAAAAACAAAACTTAATTAGGTAAGGCTAAAAGCTGGAGAAATAAATCCCTACAATCATCTTACTTGTAATAAAAATGGTGTCAGAAATTAAATTTTTGTAATTTTGAGTTTGGATAAATGTTTTATCAGTCAAGTCAAGAGCAGCACCTTCGCTTAAGACATTAATGAAAAATTCGAAATATTTTATGACATATGAAGTTATAAATTATGGAGTTAAAAAAACTAAGGAAGATAGACTGGTTACTCCGGCCGGACAGCGGCCTTTCCTTAAAGGCAAAATTCAGACTTTTTAAGTGCATTGTCCTTCCTACGCTTATATGAGTTTTTATATGTTGGGGGAACGGCGTGCAAGACTACCATCAAGAGAGGCGAGGTGTGTGTAAGTAAGGCCCTTCGTAGAATTATATTTGCGCAGCAGTATGTTTGTACTGCGACTTTATTTCGGGATTTAAGCATCCCCACTTTATGTGAAACCATAGATTCGTATTCATATCGATACAGGGAAGGATTACCACTCTAACCGGAGGTTCCATTCTGCTGACCTATGGATATAAGACCGCGCACCTCAAGGTTGCGTAGTAGAAATTTTTGAATTATGATAACAGCGTGGAAGCGTACAACATGTACCCGTATCAATTCTTAATAAAATAATATATTCAAAAAAAAAAAACTACCAATTTCATTGAGAAGCTGAATACTTTAGTGGAATAAAAAGAAAATTGCCGATAACCAGACCAAAGATTTCAAGATTTTTATACTACCATCATTCGCTTTCAGGATTTGTATTTGTTTCTGTACGGTGGTTCAGTCTCCTTGAACAGTGCTCATTCCAAGCACTTCAGAAATTTACTTATCAATTTCAAAATGGGTTCTTTCCAGTTTTTAGTTTATTTTCTAAACAGGTTTCTTTTATTTGAAAACTAAACTTAACTCTTAAAATATACCCAGATTTAAGGGGGGATTCTCCAAGTCGGGGTAAAAAAGCTCTAGTAGAAATGGGTCACTTAATTTTTAAACTCTGTACCAAAGGTACATAGAGTATATTAAGTTTGTGCAAAAGTATGTAACAGGAAGAAGGAATCACTTCCGACAACATAAAGTATATATATTCTTGATCAGCATCAACAGCCGAATCGAAATATTCCTACTCTAGGTACAGAGAATATTATAGTCGGGCTTGACCGGCTTTCTCACTTGTTTTATTATTGCAAACTAGTGTTAACAAACTAGCAAGCTTTAGCTGGCTTGAAGTATAGCAGAGTTCGCCAGCCAGTGATCATCCCTCATGGGGTGCAGAGGAAAAACCCAAAGCACTGGACTGAAAACGAGCACAATTGTTATCAAAAACTATGCATGAACGGGTTTTTTCATAAGTAGTACCCAGGAAATCAACCCGAAACGAATTTCGATTCCGGTTCCGGTACGTAAGGTTCTGTTTGGTTTCTGATCCTGTTTGGTATTCGGTTCCGGAATTTTTATTTCAGTATACCGGTACGTACCGGTATGGACCGTTAAATCTAACAGACATTTTAAACTTAATTGGGAAAATTTTGACCCCACGAAATTTAGTTTAGATTTGTTAGGTCTGCGACATTTTGCACCTAGTAGAGTTATGATTTCCGCTTCAGTTTTACTTTGCATCAATCTCCCAATGCAGATGTTATTTTTTATTGCTTACGGAAGGGGTTGGCACAAAGGCTTTCAGAGGCATATAAAATATATTTCAAAGAAAACAATAAAATAATGCAACAATTAGATCGTATTTGATGACTGTAAGAACAGAACAAAAATTCCGAAACATAAATGAGCAAAAAATGTGTTTCTGATTATGCGTCAATAATTTTGCAATTTTATATACAGTATGTCAAGAAAGTGTTTTGACACAAGAAAAAAATTCACAATATATTTATAGCAAAAGGTCTTTCTATAGATTGTAAAATTTTGTTTTAATTTATTTTAATTCTGTATTGTTCCTAGAACTAGTATGCAAAAAAAGTAGCCAAATCCAACTAGTTTTAATATTTAAACAAATATAAAACAAATAAAACCAAATTTAAAGTGTCAAGAAAGTGTTTTGACAAAAGTCAAATCTCATATATTCTCAGTACAGGAACTCAAATGGAAATAAAAATTAATAAGTCTAGACAAGTTTGACACGCTGAACCCGAATCTGGTTATATAAGCTCCATATCTTTAATGGATTAACTGTAAATTTTAATTAAAATGCAGAAAATTACATATTTTACCCCTTTTTGGTACATTGGAATCTCGTAGAAATCAGATTATTTTGAAAATTATAAAAAATATAGGATCAAACCTAGAGTGCACAAGGAATAAACAAAATCTTTTTCATCGGCCACAATATAAGGAGCTTTTCGATTTAACAATAGTGTAGTTGTTAAGCTTGGCTGAAGAAAAATATGAGAAAAGGCGGGACACGCCCACAAATTTGAACAAATATTTTTAGTATCATATGCATTTGGGATTATAAGGCGTTTTTCTTAAAAAACCCAAGCGATGCTGCTGAATTCTCACACCCATTTAAAAACTTGCATACAAATCAGCCATTCTTTGCGGATCGATCATGAACTTATAACCTATGAAATCAATAAAGTATTTATTATATTGTATAGATATTGGTACGTACAACTGTATGTTAAGATTGAAAATTTCAAAATGAGCTGATTTCTAAGAGATTCGAATGTACCACAAAGGGGTAAAATATGCCATTTTCTGCATTTTTAATTAAAATAACTAATCTTGAAGATATGGAGTTAATATAACAAGATTCGGGTGTCAAACTTGTCTAGAATCATTGATTTTTATTTCCATTTGAGCTCCTGTACTGAGAATATATGAGTTTTGACCTTTGTCAAAACACTTTCTTGACACTTTATAATTTGGTTTTTATTTGTTTTATATTTTTTTAAATGTTAAAACTAGTTGGATTTGGGTACTTTTTTTGCACACTAGTTCTAGGAACGATAAAAAATCAGAATAAAATAAGAATAAATTTTTACCATCTATAGAAAGCCCCTTTTTTGCAATATAAGTGCAAATTGCGAATTTTTTCCATTCAGGGAGAAGGAATCATTTTCAACCCTAATAAAGTATATATATTCTTGATCAGCAACAACAACCGAGTTGATATAGCCATGTCCGCCTTTCTGTCCGTCCGTCCGAATGAACAAACAGATCTCAGTGATGGTAAGAGATATGTATGGGACAAATGCTTCTTATACTTGCAGGCAGGACTCCCGCCCCCCGCAATTTGAGAAAAACGTCATATCTCCCACAGTTTTGTAGATAGATGATGAGCGGTTCTCAAGTTATGAGCAAATAAGTGAATAACCCCCCGCCACGCCCTCCCACCCAGTCACAACCAACGCCGCACAATCTTAGAGAGAGAGGGAGAGAGAGAAACTTAGTGATGAGCGCAACAGCAGCACTGCATTCAGCTCCTAATCTAGGTACAGAGTATATTATAGTCGGACTTGACCAACTTTCTCACTTGTTTTTTAAATTTTTTTCAAATATACGGGCCTGCTCTCAATTCTATAGGTTATATGGAGGGTGATTTTTATATCTAAGGTTACTAGATCTGGTTTAAGTAAAATTTGGAAGAATAAAGCCTTTCCTTGCCACCTTCCATATAAATTTGTAAAAGTAAAATGGCCAATTGAAAGGCTTAATCAGAAATTGAAGTGAAATTGAGAACAGACCTGATAGCCCAACAGTATATATAACTTAGTTCTTAAGTTATTAATTAAAGCAAACGCAGGTAAAGCAGTATCTACTTGAAAATCGATTAGCTAGCGATCGTCGACAGTAAGTAAGTGGTTCATGTAAGTGGTTCAAGTAGCTATTGCCACCTCCCGTACTGAAGGGTATTTACACATGTGGAATTTTTAAGTCAAATAGCAATCGAAGCCTGGACGACCTGGATCGGCCGTCTTCACTGCACCATTTATTGGGACTCAAAAGCACAGAGAATCGCTGAAGTGTTATTCAAATAAGTATTGAACATTTTTAAATAGAAAGCTGTTCTGTTTCACCAACTCCTGCATTAGAAATGGCTGTTGTATCCACCGTTCTCACTTCGCATGTATAAAGAATTTGATGGTGATTTTGTATAAACATTTATGAAGTCTAAAAACTTATAATAATAAATTTGTTTAGCTTTTAATACTCAAATGTACACGGTATTAAAAAATCGATGCTTATTTGGTTTTTATTTTTTTTTTTTTTTTTACCTAGAGATAACATAGATAGTTTCTTCAATGTGAAATGAGTGACCAGCAAATAATTTTATAGATAGTGCGCAAAATTATCAGTAATTAAATGTTGTTATGATTTCGTAGACTTTATCAAGGTTAACTGCTTCTGGCTACGTACTAACTATAATGATTAGGATTTGTTTACGAGTGGCTTTGGGACAGATTAGTCATTAATGGACTTGGACTCTTACTACAATAAGAATTGAGCATGCGAAATTTAAACGATCGTAATAATCATATTTTTGCCTAGAGGGAAATAATTTAGAAATTTTAACTTTTTCTACAATTTTAAATCAATTTGAGTAGCGTGTTCTCACTTAAGACTAAATAGACTTTAAATTTAATGAACCCAAAGTAATTTGTTCAAGTAATGATACGAGTTTTGTGTTGTTCCCATGTGAATTTAGCATTAAGTTTGCTTTTCGCTGTGGAACTTCACATAATGTGAGAATTTTATCTAATAATTTGGTGCGATAAAAACATTTTTATTTTGATGATAAAACTCACGACTGCAATTATGATAAGAAAATTATATCCACTTGTGTTAAATAATCATGTGAACTGCGCCAAGATATGTACAGTTGACTAGAAGTAAGCAATTATATGCATAGAAATAAAACTTTAAGAGAAATATTCAAACACTTCGATCTACTCTTAAGCTAAGCCTAAGAGTTGGTGTTAATTTATACGCTTGAGTAACATGATTTGTTGTTGTTATTGTTTGTTAAGTTGAAAAAGGTGGCCTGATCGCTGTCGTCATACAAAATAACACAAATAACAATTACGCCCATATATGCTATCGTGAGTCAGTGTTTAGGCTGACGAATTGTTTTGAATTGCGAATGATGATGAATGATCTCTTAAAAAAACATACGGCGTCAATTTCGTAAATTTCGCATCATTTTCTATTTTGTTTCTGATTTGTTTTTGCATTGTAAACGTATCAGGCGCATGTCTAATTCGCTTGCCAACAAATCACGCCACCTTTTCTATTTCATTTAACCAACGCTGCGTATGCGTAATTTTTGCAATGTGTTTGGGGTTGTTCCCAAAAATAGAACCTTAATTAGCTAAGAAAGGCGTGAGTGGGTATGCCAATTAATTTGGCAAAATTGAATTGGAGGCCAAACACAAATAAGAAAGTAAATACGAGAAAGTATTCAAGAATCATTTCTCATTTCTAAAAACAATTGCAAATTGAAACGGAATTAAAATTTAACACACAACAGTAAATAGTAAGTGGAAAAGTGCATAGAATTGTAGAATTGTATTGTATTTGTAGAGTATGGCTCAGTATTATGCTTATAAGTTCTCAAATTATTTTAATTGTTTTTTGACAACATGAAAACCAAAAATCGTTTTATGTTTAAGCAAACCTTTGGGTCAATGCCAAGCTTTTCTCACACACTTGGCATTGAGCTTTTTTTTTTTATTAGTTTTAGCACAAGGGAATAGGGTCCACAGGTTAATATCGGGTTGACAAGCGTTCACTTGGCTACTTAGCCAGCCAGTAGCTTGTAAAAGTGGCTGCTGTTTTAAGTTTAGGAGCAACAATTTGAAGCAGCAATTATTTCTGGCTTTGGTTTATGTTGTCAATATAACTCAAATTGAGTTAACCAGTTCAGTTGATCATTTATTTAGCAGCTATACTATACTATAGCCATGGCATGTTGACCTTTAGCGCTTTTTCTAACGTTTAAAGATGGTTTGTTGACCCTTCTCTCGTTTTGTCGGACAGCTGGTTTTCCCTTCTTTTTAGCCACCTCACTAAAATTTTTCCAATTATATCTGTGGTCTTTAGTTAAAGGTATTTTTAGTGAAAGAGCGAAATTTGCTTGCGCAGTGATGACATACAATCAAAACATGCAGAATCTTTTAGCAAAGAACAGCTAAGCCAGAGTCACGGTAGAAAATTCACTAAACAAAACAAGACAGAATTTTGGGTTAGGTCCGACTGCAATATACTCTGTACTAGCGAAAGTGCATGATATTTTGCTCATAACTAAACTATTGTTCATCCCATCCTTACCATGTTTTTGACTATAAATAATGCTGATTAGAATTAGAGTTAGTGCTAATATTCAAAATCATAATAATACTCTATCGTCGCCAAGTTATAGGGAATTGGGCCTAAAGAATTATTCATTAAAGCAGCTCTTGTCAGAAGAGCGTGGCAAAAAAATATTTAATACGTAGTGGTATGCGAAAACAAAGCGACGTCAACCAGCTCGGACTAACGACATCAACCGCTGGCCCGCGACTAAAAAGCTTTTTGCAAAATCTCTTCCTTAAGGAACAAAATTTTTGTTATGTATTTCGGGTGAGCATGAGCTGTTTGCTATTATAAAGTTGATATGTTAACCTTAGTGTTAATGCTCTGTTAATAAACATAAGGGAAGGCTGTTAACCATGTAGTGCCCGATTTTTTTTCTGATTAAAAAAATGAATTTAGGGTTTAATTTGTGTTAAGGGGGTATTCTTCATGTGCAAAATTTTGTTTCGATTTGTTTTTGTTGAATTTTTTTATAGCTTGGATAGTTAAGAATATCGCCCCTAAAGAAGTTTTTGAAATTCAAAATACTTTAGAAGATATAGCCCCTATATATAGAGTCAAACAATGTATTCGCTAAAACAAGAAATTTTTGACTAAATATATTTCGAGTAAATAAAGCTGTGAAATATAGGCTTGTTCTTTAATTTTTATGGTTACATGTTGTCGCCTCAGATCGATATCGATTATTAATCGACTTTTAATCGATAATTATCAAAGGCTATGCTACACAATGCTCAGACTGACTAATCCGCTCAGTAACTAGAGCTGCGGCCGTTTCTAAAGAAGGCAGAATGGCACGCAGGGCAGAGGGAGCTGCTGACGAAAACAGTTTTTTTGAAGATGAGAAAGGTCCGGTGTATGCAGCTGACATCGCCGACTAATATATGTAAGTATATAATATCTGTAATATTTTTGGTTACTTTCAAAGTACCGTTTTCGGACTGCCAAGCCACTTTTCTCCATTTCTACTAAACCGATTTTGATGAAATAATATGCAATCAACGCAGAATTTTCATCATTCTAGAACTGAATTTTTTCATTTTTATACACTTGAAAAGTGTATTATAATTTTGCCCAGAAGTTTGCAACGCATAGAAGGAATCATCTCCGACCACATAAAGTATATATATTCTTGATCAGCATGACGAGCTGAGTCGATTAAGCTTTGTCCGTCCGTCTGTCCGTCTGTCCGTCTGTCTGTTTCTACGCGAACTAGTCCCTCAGTTTTAGAGCTATCGAGCTGAAACTTTGCACAGAGTCTTCTTTTTACTGCACGCTGCTAATATGTCGGAACCGACCGGATCGGATGACTACTTCTTGTAGCTGCCATACAAATGTTCGTTCGAAAAATGGATTTTAGTAAGAAAAACTGTTTTGTTTTCAATATTACTGCTCTCAAACACGGTCATGGGTAATATGTAATGTTTTTAAGCTGATCTGCGAAGTTTGGTCGAAGTCGTTAACCGTTGAGACAAGCTATTTCAAGTGTATCAAAACTTCGGTACAGACGAAGTTAGCTTTGCCTTTCTCGTTGCTTTTTTATTCTTTTTTCCCAAAAGGTTATTTCAAACTTTAAAAGCGTTTATCTCGAAACCACGTTTTTCGAACTGGCGGCCACGATTTCTCCAGTTACACTCAACCGATTTTGATGATTAAAACTGAAATCGAGGCAGAATTGTCACCACTCCGGTCTGAACCTCAATCGTAATAAAAAAAAAACGAGCAGGCCAAGCTAACTTCGTCTTTGCCGAAGTTTTTATACCCTTGCAAATGTTTTAATACATCAAAGTTTAAGAACACCAGCATTAAAACAAACTATTTTTATCATTAAAACGCTCTTGCTTAGCTTGGTTTGACCAATTGGTCCCAGCTCGCACGGAGCAGAAGCGACTGGCGGACATTGTTGGCAGCGGCCGAGACCGTCGAACGGTTGTGATGCATGCATCGGGCCAATCAAGAAGAAGAAGAAGTTCTTATGACAGCTATTAGATATAGTCATCCGATTTTGACCAAAACTTCCAAATCTGTATAAAAGCGTATAATATTAAAAGTCGCTGAAGTGAGACACGTTAACATTAAAAACAAAAATTTTTTCTTATAAAAACCCACTTTTCGACCGATAGTTCCTATGGCAGCTATAAGATATAGTCATCCGATCCGGTCGGTTCCGACATATTAGCAGTGTGCAGTAAAAAGAAGACTCTGTGCAAAGTTTCAGCTCGATAGCTTTAAAACTGAGAGACTAGTTTGCGTAGAAACAGACAGACAGACGGACAGACAGACGAACAGACGGACAGACAGACGGACGAACAAAGCTCAATCGACTCAGCTCGTCACCCTGATCAAGAATATATATAGTTTATAGGGTCGGAAATGAATATTTCTATGCGTTGCAAACTTCTGGGCAAAATTATTATACCCTTTGCAAGGGTATAAAAATTACTACAATATTTGTTTTGTACACTTAACTACAAAATAAGGGTCAAAAATGTTTTTTTTTTAATTTTTAAAATTTTTTGTCAAAAAAAATCACAAAACTTTTTTCGAGGTTCAGACCAGTATTACATCTATACTGATTATAACCCAGTTCTTACTTTTCATTTTAGACATCCTGGAGACGTGGAATCATGGCCGCCAGCACGATAACTTTTTTTTTAGACACCCACTTTGACGGGCGATAACTTTTGGAACAGCCCTCGCATTGAAGCAGTAAAAATTTGTTTCAACCCAAAATTCAAAAAAAAAAAAATTTACTGTTAACCATAACTTAAGCTAAACTAAATTTAAAAAAAAACCTCCAACCTAAACTTGTTCCAAAAAAAATTTCCAATTAAATTACATACCCTTAAATTGTGTTGATGGGAAACCTGAGTTGTGGGGCAGGCACAGCTGCCCCAACCTTTTCGGAAAGCTGGCTACGCCCTTGTTCACCCTAAACTGTAGGTCACTTCCTATTGTGCGAAAATTTTAAGCACACCAGCCGGGCCCTTTGGGCCTGTAAAGACCAGTATTTATTTTATTTTTTACTATATCCTTTCTTATATAACTTTTTAAAATCCGTTGACCAAATTAAAGTTTTAAACCAATCAATTGAGTTTTGATTTTTTCACATTGAGGTATACTGAGAAAAGACTTGAAAGAATAATTTGAGTATGAACGCACTTAAAGAAAAATCTATCCCTTCTTAAATTATGAATAATTTCGCTCTTGAAATCATGCTTAATTCGTTCTCAATTTGGTTTTTATAGACTTTTATTAAAGGGGATTGAATTGAAGTATAAGAGCGGACTCTGAGAGAAGAGTTCCCCAAAAAGAGAGAGCGAAAATGTGACTGTGTCTCTCTCTAACACACAAAGACGCATGACTTCGGCAAGCGTTCGGAGTGAATTGGCGAGTATGTTCGGCCCCCAGGGGCTACGGCGGGGGAACTCACGAGAGTGGGGTATGTGCAGAAACTACTGAGGGAAGAGCTCAATCGGTTATTGAGATCAGAACACAGTCGTAGTCAGATGTGAGCGGTCTGCCCTTAACTCATTTAATATTTTGCCATTTCGATTGTGAAGAAGTTATCAATTAAAATATTGTATAAAATAAAGACAATGTTAAAAACTCCTCAAATCAAAATGTAAAAAAAACATATATTTGTTTTTGCGACCTATTTTTATTTAAGTCAAGGTCCTTGGTCAAATATAATTCAATACAATCAACCATTTTTGGCTTAGCAAATGGTATGTCTGGACAGCGCTGTTTCATAATTGACCAAAATTCACTCGTTAGCAGACTTCTTGCTTCCTCACTCTAAGCAAAACTTTGACTAAAATAAAAAAAACTTTAATTAAAAATTGAAACTGTGAAATTTGTCCTTTTAAATGCCTCAAAGACAAGTTCTATAAACTAATATCAAATTCTAAGAAGAAGCTCTGTTTGTTTCACCTGAGTGGTCTATAATATCTATTTAGGTTGTAAATCTAATTCTCTATCCAAGTTGGGTTATCACCATTGAAATGGTGCTTGTTAAATACAAAAAACGCGACCGGGGTCTTTGATTTTGAATCAAGGTAATTGGCGATAAGGCGAACAGAAACGGTGTTTATTGAAATTTAAGCTAGCTGATGTCTAGATTTAACCAAAATCCAATAACAATTATTCATTTTTTTCTAATCAACATTTACATAATATAATTAACATGTTTAACGCTCTATTCCTTGTTCAACGTCATAAACAATCTGTACTAAATCACATGACAGTCTCTAAGGTGTTAACCGCCCCTTCAAACCTAAAATTATGTACTTAAAACATTTAACATTGAAATTACGATAATACAGTTGAACATCTCACATTTCCATTGCTTTGCATATTATGAAATATGTCAGAGAGAGAGGGAGAGAGAGCAGAGGAACGTACAAAATAGACATAAATGCAATTTGTTGTTACACTTTTTTGGCTTCATCATTGAAAGTTGTTTTGGAGTTGATGAAAAACCAGTTGAACGCATACACACACACACATAATGATACATAATCGAAAAATGCTTTTGTAATTAAGGCCCTGATTCAACTTACAAATTCCTGACATAATTAGCCAAGTTAATTACTAAAGTCTGGACCGGAGTGTCCATGTCTGGATGCAAACTTGTTTCATTTCGAATTTAAACTAAATCAAAATTAAAAAGAAACACTGTCTGACTTCCTGATGAGGAGGACGATGTTGATTCGGAGGCCAACAACATTCATTAAGCTGTCCAGGGACTCGAAAAGAACTTGACAATTTTTTCAATTTTTTTTACTACTTTGTCGAACAAATTCAGTTAGCTTCGAAATGCTTTGACTGTCATACCTGCCAATAGCTTTCAGGGACATTTGACCTGGTTTATTTCTCTTTTTGCAATGGCAAATTAGTTTCAATATTTCATGGCTATCTTTGAGGGGTTTATTTATAGAGCTTCATAAATGGATTTTCTAATAAATGGCATACAAAATCGATAGTGGAATTTTGTGCATTTTAACCTTTCGACATTTGTTTGTCCATTTTTTGGTTTGTTTATCATGACCCAGTCAAATTAATTATGTGAGCTTGGCATGGTTTATTTGGGGGGTATTTTTTTTTTTTTTAGCAAGGTTGAAGGTTTTTGAATGTTTTAAATTAATTGCAATTTTATTATGAAGAACTAAAAACAGAACTAAACTCAGGTTAAATTTGAAATTCGCTTGAATTTCATTAAAACAAATTCCTTTACTCGTTTTCAGTCTATAATTTATGCTAATGTAAACCTAATTTTACGATTCACACACTTTTGACTTCGTGGTGAGTGAGAGCGCGACTCGTAGACGTCTCTCGCATTCTCTTCCAGCAGCTCCGCCGCCCCGCCTTGTTGATCTTCAAACTGGCGCTCCATAAAAGATGCCGGCCGGTATTGAAAAAGCAGCACAAAAAGAAATAATTGCGGAATAAAAAGAAGAGAGCAAGAGCGCTTCAAGCTCCACCAGCTCCAGCTCCAGCTCGAGCTGAAGGAAAGTAAAAGGCAGACTGCAAAATGTTTGTTTGATGTGGAGGAATGTTTGCCCAAAGAGTTGGCCAGACGCTTTGGCTTGGGTTCTGCCATAATTTTCACATAAACAGAATTTGAGTCGATTTTGAGCAAAATTTAAATCTGAGGCAAGACCTAGACACCGGTGGCATGATCAACAGAAATGTGAGAAGTGGCAGACATAAAATAACAGACGACCAGATACACTGGAAAAAATAGTCAAGTTTGAGCAAATACTCTATTTCTAAGATTTTATTCATTTGACATACGAGACTTATAGGCGAAGCAATTTGCCATCTTTGTTGCATGTTCCTATTAACTTAACATTTTTACAAAACAAAAGCTTAAAAATTTTGGCATAGCAAATGGTTATTAAGCATTTAAACTTAGGATATTGGACTTTAGATGTTAGGTGTAATATGTGCATCAGTTGTGATGTGAAAGAGTTGCGCATTCATTAATTTGCGAAAATAGTTTTTAAAAGAAAAACTTCGTAAAATGTTAAAAATGTTAAAAACAGCTCGTTTCTTACCTAGTTAAAAATTTTTTTTCCCGAATCAATTCGATTTTTCTGAATCAATAGAGAATGTATTATGTGACTCTGACTTATAAATTCTTGTTTTGCCAATTGATTTTCGTATGGTTAACACATAAAAACAGATACACAATTTTTTTTGATCAAGTATTTATATACTCTATTAAATATATTCCCAACTCCGCTCGGATCCTTCAAATTGGTTTTACAAATTCTCCTAAAATGCATTTTTTGGGTACCTTTTTACATTTGCTTGAAAATTAAGGTTAGTACTCAGATAAAATAAATCGATTTCAACGGGTGTCAACTTCATATAAAACAAGTAAGAGCGTTGCAACCAGTTGGATACAAATTTTATGAAAATCTCGCATCCTTTGTCAGCTACGGGTTCCACTTAATTATATATTTATCAGTTCTAAATTTTCCCCCCCAAAAAATAATATATTTATTTTACCACAACTCTTTATTTATCAAGTACCCCAGAAAGTGTTGCAGTCTGATATAGAATCTAGTGAGAAAACTCTTTGCGAAAGGTACTTAAACTGTACAGTGGAGACACACATATAAACATACACACAGCGCACGCACACGCGCGCTAACTAACTCATACGCCTTACCCAGCCAGCAATTTAGCAAGCGGCTTGCAAATCTAGCTTAAGGTAAGATTACTTTTGCAAGCGTTATTCTTTATGCATTCCGCTTTTAAAGCTGTTTAACTTAGGTGAGTTTCCCAACGATTGGAAGGATTCTTTTGTCATAAAAAGGGATCTAAATCGTCAGTAACAATTTACAGTTGTATCTCTAAACTATCCGACATTCCAAACTTTTAAACTACAATATTTCAAATCTCAGCACGGCTTTATGAAAAAAGTTCGGTTTCTACAAACTTGCTTGAGTTTACTTCCATTGTGTTCGCTTCTTTAAAGCTAAACGATGTAATTTATACAGATTTTAGCAAGGCTTTCGACTCCGTCATCTGATCTCCTCCTTCCAAATGTTTCTTCCTAATCTTCCTAACTGGATACAGGCTTATTTGACAGACCGTTCCCAACGTGTACGTTTCAATTCGACGCTTTCTGAGTCCATCAGCGTACTCTCTGGAGTTCCTCAGGGTAGTCATCTTGGCCCTTTACCTTTTAATCTTTTCATTAACGATATCCCTCATGTCTTGCTTCACTCACATTCCTTGATGTATGCCGATGACCTAAAACTCTGCTTGTCTTATAACGAACCGATGTCTTCTCTCCTTCTTCAATTGGACTTAAACGCTCTGCATACATGGTGTTCGGTTAATTGTCTTCCACTAAAGGCTGATAAGTGTAAATGTATGACTTTTCATTGCACACAGCCGTATTTTTTCGACTATACAATTGATGACAAACCTCTCGAACGCATTTATGTGGTTGACGATTTGGGCATACGCTTTGTCCCTAATCTAAGCTTTAATAATCATATTTCTGTCATCTCTAACAAAGCCATGGGTGTTCTTGGGTTTATCAAAATATGGGCCAAGGAATTTAACGATCCGTATCTGACTAAACATTTATCCGTCTCACTGGTACGACCAATACTTGTGTGTACTTCATACGTTAGGTCACCGCACTACCAAAAATATCAAGACCAACTAGAATCGGTTCAAAAACAGTTTTTATTTTTGCCCTCCGCGGCCTCAACTGGGATCCCTCCAACCATCTTCCACCATACGAGCATAGATTACTCTTAATTGATCTTCCATCTCTTAAGAACCGTCGGACGTGCCATTGTGTGCTTTTTGTTTACAAACTTTTATCAGGTGATATTGACTCTTGTGCTCTGTTATGCCAAATAAATCTTGCGGTTCCTTTGCGCCTAACCAGAAATTTCTCTCCGATCTACCTACAGCCTTGACTAACTAATTTTGCCCACTATGAACCTTTCCGAAATTTGTGTATTAATTATAATTTGTATTACCATCTTTTCTCTGCTCACTCTTCTGTGTTAGATGTAAGAAATAATTTACTGTCTTTTTTAATTGTACCCAGTAATGTTGACAGAACTTTGTCAAACCTAAATAAATAAATAATGTATGGCAGCCTACAACATTTACAAAACACTTGCTATGGTAAGCGATTTGTGCATGTCAGTACGACGACCGAAGGAAATTTCGTGCTCATTCTCTTACTCTCTTTCGCTGTCTTGGCAAATGTTTTGATCTTTTTGTGCAAGGCAGCTGCAGCTGGCAAGGCGGTCAAAAAAGGTTATCCCTGAGCAAAGCAAGATACAAATTGTGTATCTCATTGAACAAGTAAACATTTTTCTTTAAAAAAGTAAAAGGGTTTAAATTTACAAAATGTCGGCAGCAATAATATAAAGAAAAAATTAAGAAAGCAGATTATAACCGTTTGACAACATCAAGTGCAGTGAAATTTACTGCGAACAAAACGTGCTTTCGAGCCTTCGTTGTCGACACTGCCATTCGTCGCAAGTAACAATTTTTTTATGCAGTTTTAAATCAAATATTTACATTTTTACACCTAAATTCTATTGCAGAAACTTTCACTTGCGAAAATGAAGGTAAGGAAGAGGACTTTGTATTATATTTCCCATTAAAGCTGGGAAAACGCTTATTAAATTAAATTTCAATTTTTAAATAATAAAAATAACCATTCGGAACACTTAGAAAATAAATGTTTAAAACACTAAATTTTTTCACTAACAATAAGTATTTTGTAACCGTATTTACTAAGCTTGTGGAAAGCTTATAAAAATTAACTATAAAATCATGTTTTGCAATCGTCTTTTTTAAGCTTATAAAGATGGGTGCCTTTCGATTATAAAACGCTTACTTTGATGCGTTTTATAAATGTCACAGCAACGGTTTACAAGCTTTTGCTTACAAAACCTGTACTTTTATATGAAATTGTTTGCTGTGTAGTTGCCTGAAATCGGCACAGTGTTCCTCCCGCTCCCATAAGCAAAATTGTTGTGAGTTACGGAATTGTTGAGTGGAGAATTTGTTGACAGTTTTCCAAAAACAAAACACACTAGACAGAAATTCCACAACTAAGCAACCCTGCCCCCTAACTAACTGAGCATTATTTCTCCGGTTGAAATGAGAACTTCTAGCACATTAAGCTGCCTATTTCATCTGGTCGGAAATGGCGTGGAGGCTAAGGCCTATGATTGAAAGGCAGCAAGACCTAGGTTAAAGTCCCAGTTTGGGACATGAGTTTTTTTTTAAATCCAGAATTTTAAAACAATTGCAGTTTCGAAAATATTATCGAAATTTTGGATCAAAAAATAAGCTACTTGGTTTTTTGGAAGCTTTCCCAAAAGGCTTTTTTGCGTTACAGCTATGTACGTGTTTTGTGCAACGTGGCACAGGTACAATACATTAGCCAATTTGACATAAAATTGACTTTGGGGTAAAAAAGTTTGAGTCAGGTCCGCGAGCCTTATCATAAAAATATTATGAAATTTCGATTTTTCATTGCATCTGCCAGACTTCTGTACTTAGTTGCAAGCGAAAATAGTGGACCTGATAATATCTGTGCATCCTTACTAATTTGGTTGCGCTTTGGTATTTTTTTATACCCTTGGAGAGGGTATATTAAAATTGTCCGGATGTTTGTAACGCACAGAAGGAAGCATCTCCGACCACATAAAGTATATATATTCTTGATCAGCATGACGAGCTGAGTTGATATAGCCATGTCCGTCTGTCCGTCTGTCCGTCCGTTTCTATGCTATCTCCTCCGTCAGTTTTAAAGCTATCTCAGACAAACTTTGCACGAAGTCTTTTGGTACAAATACGCTGCACATTTGTCGGAACCGGCCGGATCGGATGACTATAGCATATAGCTGCCATAGGAACGATCGGTTGAAAAAGTAGTTCTAGTGAGAAAAACTTTTTTGTTTTCAATGCTATCGCTCCCAACCCCCGTATTTATAAATTTTCTATGATTTCACATAATTTCACCGAGATTTATCAAATCGGACAACTACAATATATAGTATAGTTGCCATACAAAAGATAGGTCTGAAAAAAAGTCTTAGTAAGAAAATCTTTTTTGTTTTCAATTCCTATCGCTCCTTTGTACAGATCTATATTATATACTACCACACAATTTTGTCAAGTTTGATTTAAATCGGATGACTATATAAGCATATCAAACTGGCAGCATATATCATGCTCCAAGGGTATATAAACTTCGGTACAGCCGAAGTTAGCTTCCCTCTATTTTTCAAATTGGTTTCATCTCCGTCATATAAAACATTCTGTACATTCTGGTCTATTCTCTTCACCATCCATGGTATGTTATCGCGGTTGGCTAAGTTCAAAATTATAGTTACGCAATCATTTGTGAAATTTGAAAGCCATTTCTTAATTAATAATTAATTTAACTACCATGGAGGTCACTTAGCTAAGAAGTGCGCTAATGCAAAAGATCTGACATGATTTTCATCTTAATTGGCATTTAAGTTTGGTTCAATACTGATATTAATCTTCATTGATTGTAATTTAATTATTCGTCACGGTAAATTGGTTTGAAATAAGATTTGGCTTTTTCGTTCTTCCTTTTCCATTCTCTCTAAGCTCTATCGTTCCTTTCAGAGTGTAAAAAACCTACCCAAATTATTTCACACTTATTGTCCCTAACGGACAACGGCCAATAAAAATTGGGAACGTCTTTTCTTTCTGTTGAAACGCTGCCACCTTTTATTTACTTTCCTCTGTAAGGTACTTTTTGTGTTAATTATTTTGTTTTGAACCCTGAATAAAAGGCATGTTTAGATGTGCGGTCGCCTACTTGGAAGCATATATTTACTCTCTATCTATATAGTATATATGTAAAAGCAAATGACATACTCTTAAATACGTCGAAATTGGTTCAAATAGGTTAGCATATTCTCAAATATGATTTTAGGTCTAAGATATGTAAATATGTTAAATATGCAAATCGAATAAGGGTTTAAAATAATCTACTTTTCATGAAACAAATTTGTATGCAATCAGAAATTTTTTGGACCACCCATTAAAAAATATGTTTTCACCTAAAATCCGATGTCTAGTCATATCACAGCAACCATTTCTGGTTTTGATAAAAATCTTAAATATCTGGGTAACACGACGATGAAATCTACGTAGAAATTAAGGTATTGGCAAAAAAAATCTATAGATTAATATCGAAGCTGGGGCAAATTGAGTGGAGGAACTAACAGTCCAATTTAAGTATTTTTTGTGATCCCAAAAAATATATTGGGGCTTTCTTTGTCTTTTAGTCTATATAAAAAGTAAGCGAAATTCCAAATCAGAGAAACTTTATTAAGAACAGAACAAAAGACGAAGCAAATGAAAATTGTTTTCTAGGAAATCTCAAAAATATCACATTTTTGTGTGCTCAAATGGTCCCACCTTCGGTATTAGTTCATAGATTTTTTGTTCATCAATATTTTCTTCGTAGAAGTGCGATTTACAGAACACGAAGGGTACGGAACACCTTCGGGAGATTTTTTCAATTTGCTTAATCGTTCTTTTCGGGTCTTGAAAGCCTCCTGTATAACTTTTAAGCAGATCCGACAACATACAAAAATAGATCCCGGATTTCACGTTCAGAAGATGACGAAAGTTATCTCCGTGATTTTGTGCTTTTAAATAATAAATTGTTTATTGGCATCATAAGAGCCTTCGATGTCATTAATAGAAAACCGACCAAATCAAAAATTCTAAAGATTTCAACATCTTATCAATGTAAACACAAAATGTATTAGTGAATTCGACTAAAGTCTCGCTTAATTGGGCCTTAAAACTTGTTTTGTCTGAAAGTGAAGGCATTCTGTATATTATTTGCAGTATTTGAATTATTTTATATAAACTGCTTTTTTATTTAAATGGAGTTAAATATGGGACGTAAAACTTCTACCCAAAACTCAATCCAAACAAAATCGAAAATAATTTATTCGGCCGTTTAATACCGTTAAAAATGGTATTATTTACTTCTGTTCTGGAATACGAACGAAAAAGAAGACCAAGAAGGCGTTCTTTGGTCAGTAAGCTTGCATTGTTTACGGCGAAAATTAAATGATTGTCAGAAAATTAATGCTTAATGATGACAAATAAACTATTTATATAAATTATGCAATGTTGCTTAGCTAAACTTTTGCTGTTTTGGAAAAGTTGATAACACCGTTAATGGATCAAATTGAGAGAAGCACGTAGCCCGGAAACAGTGCTGGTGCATTTTTTTCTTCCGCCAACAAACTATTTCAATACTCACATATATCCAAAGGCGTGTTAATTTTGCCCGACACATTCAGAAACTTGAAATCCATATTGATGAACGTTTTCCCATTAAGCAGTGACGCACCGAAGGAATTACTCGGACTGGAATTACTCAAACTGTTTGCTGCCGCCGGTGGCAAGTGTTTGGTTTTATCCAGGGGTGGTCCCAACGTCGATGCCCTAATCTTCTCCATCAAAGCGCCTTTAAGCGTTAGTATACTGTAACTAGGCGTGGTGGCAGACACTTGAGCCGCATTCATGGCGGCAACATTGCAAAATTTGCTAATGCTCAAAATGCAGGTGATGAAAAGCAGATGGAAGGAGAAGCTGAAGCTAATCAGCTGCTGCACCTTGCTCTGATAGTTGATGCTGCTGCTGAAGAAGAATGTGTTCAGGTTGACCTTGGGTAAGGCTGGTGATTTGTTGTCCTCCGTTGAGGTTTCTGTAGCGCGGGGCAATATTTCTTCTTGATCTCCGAGAGAATGATTAGGCGTTTGGCAGCAGGCTGTTGCCATTTTAGGCGGAACTACTTTTTGAGTATGGAATTGGGGTTTGGAGAGGGCGGAGATTTGTTGACTGCAAAAGAGGTCGAGCACACTTTCGTTTAGAAATTTTCTAAAGTTTCCATTATTAAATAATAATAAGGCGACGTCAGCAAGAAACACAAAAAAACAATTGCCAAAAAAAGAGAGAATATTTGCCAGAAGAGCGTGTGAGGAAGCAACGCACGATAAACAGACGAAAAGGCCACGACTAAAAAAAGAAACATCATACGATGTTGCAGAAATTCGAAAAACGACGGCAACATAACGAAATAAAAATACATAAAAATTATGTGCACTAAGGGCGACGACTCGGTGGTCAAGCGGGTAGCAAGGGGGTCATTCGAGTTGAACGGGACACAAGGGTTAACCGTAAAATTCTGCTCTTCCTCACACACAGTCTTTGCTTCTCTATTTCTTTCTTCATGCTGTCATGCTGAATTGTTAGTTGGAAGTGAATAACTGATACAAGTTCGGTTCGCTTTAGTTTAGCTTATCAAATGTTGTAATCGAGTGATAACACATTTAAGGTATTATAAGTGGATGGGCAATGAAGCTACTGTTTGGTTCCCGCACTTTGACACAGTTTGAGTTTAACTACAACTATTTCCATACATTTTTCAATTAACACTTTTCGTTGACTTTTGTTGAAACTTTTGCTTTTTATTTTGTTTGACTTTTTTATTATTTTACCGAAACTTATTTCGCGCATACAAAAATCTTCTCAGGCGACTGCGTAACGCGCTCTATGGAGATGTGAACACGAAAACGACTGTGCTTGGTGCACGACGATAAATGACTAATGCGAAAATTTCAATGTTGAACCAATCGTATCCAAAACGCAAGACTTTTTTCATGGAGTTCGGGTTTTTTTGACGAACGACGAATTCACGATCGCCACGCGTACAAAACCGCTGACGACGACTGTGCACCTGAGTGGGAAGGGAGGGGGGAGCTATTACAGCAATTCAGGCGGGGGACGAGGGGGAGCAGGTCAAGTGAGAGCCAGCTCGCGAGAGTTCGCTCTCTAGCCCCAACGGCGGTGGGCTCGTCAGCAAGAAACAGTTGCGATCAGTGGAAAGAGAAACACTGTGGCTGAGAGTGTGACATTGAAAATGTGCCACTTGGAGAGAGCGGCAGGTGGTTCCTCAGCGCTCTCTTAGTCTGTTCTCTTACATTCAAATGTGGCACGAAAATTTGGAGGTGTGACGAGTAATTGGTGGAGGCTAGTTAGTTGGTTGGTCAATTTGTCAATTATTGTGATCGGCAATTTGTAAAATTATAGGGTCAAATACTCGGGTTGAGACCAAGGCTACGTTTTATACCATTTTGATTGAATTGGTTCGCAGAGAATGCTAAGCACATACTTTGTCGCAGTGAGAAATTGGTTTGTAATTTAGATCTATTTTAATTATAACCTTAAAACCTGAACTTTCGATATTGGACCACAATTGTTTCTTTCAGTATTTCAAATGATTACTGTTTCAAGAATCGGTTCGATCCCGCAATTCTGACACATTTTTCACAGCGAACTGAACCTTAAGGATTTATTGGGCCCAACCAAGGATCGAACCAAAACCTCCTCGTAAAAATTTCGAACATTAACAGTTAGTAAACTTTGATTCGAGACATCCAAGCGGAGTACCGAAAGAAATCAACTCGAATGGTATTTTGGTTCCGGTTCTGTTTTGGCTCTAACATTATTTCGATATTCGGTTCCGTATCGGTACCTGGATTTTTATTTCGATAAACCGGTAGGAAAGATCGGTCATTGGTTTGGCGCCCATCAGATTGTTTAGCAATGACCTAATAATACCTTCCCAAAGGTACACATACAATTGTGGAAGCTTTTTCGAGTTTTCTGACCACCATTTAAGAACATCTTCTTTTATTTGTTAAAGTCTAAGGCTTAGGAAACTTGATAATGATTGATGCCATTGTATGCTAATCACACCGAGCACATTTAACATCCCACTTCATGACTTAAAATGCTTAATAACTGTTTGCTACAGCATTTTTTAAAAATTTTGTTTTGTCAAAATATAAAGGAACGAGCTGAGAAGATGGCAAATTATTTCACGGCAAATGTTGGATTTTAGATGCTAGATGTGCTCGGTGTGATAAGCCCATTTAACTGTTTTATAAAAATACTGAGCTATTTGAATTGTCCAGCTTTTAATAAAAATAATACTATGAATTGACTTAGCCTCCACTTTCAGCTTAAGTATTTGTGTCAAAGCTGCTCTCCTTATTAAGTTTTACGTGAACAGAAATGGATAACACAAGGACTTTTCTGTTCAAAGGCTATCATGATTTTATAGTGAGGGTCTAAGAAAATAGGATGCAATATTTTTCCTTTTTGACAATACAAAAGCTCTGCTAAGCCAGACTTTTTTAAAGCTTACGACTTAACCAAATTGATTAAAAGTCCCCTGAAACTAAGTGCCTGCTTTGAAGTCTAGTTGTTGCACGCAGAACCGAAACTGTAACAGTACAATGTTTAGGTTCATTTCGGTCTTTTGGTTCCAAGAATATCCGTTCTTGGATAAAGGTAAACAAGGAATACAAAATAGAGGGAAGCTAACTTCGGCTCGACCAAAGTTTATCCACCCTTGGAGCATGATATATGCCTGCCAGTTTGTATATGGCAATTTTAATATACCCTCTCCAAGGGTATACAAATATCGGTTCCGGTTCTGGTTCTGAGTTTTAATCGGTTCCTTTCGGTAAACAGTTCCGGGTTGATTCTGTAGATTGCAGTCCTAGTTTTAAAAACATGAGCATTCGCATCTTATGGAGTACCGCACAGGAAAAAATCAAATATCAGGCCTATCCTTAATAATATCAATTTTTCCATATCAAAGGTATACCATTTCCACCTAAATATATGGACTCTATCATATCAACTTAATATTTGTTCATATGAAGTCCATTTTGATCCTAAAAATTAATAATTAATATCGTGATTTTTTATTTCGTGTCTTCTCTATATTCGAGGTTTCTCAAGCAAATCTTTTCCAAATCCGAGGAATAAAATATTCTTTCATTTTTGAGATATTTTTTCACTCGAGTATGACGGCGCTGACCACTCCTAGCTTATTTTAAGCGAAACCTAACATTCTGGCCGAGTTTAGTTAAGATCGGTCAAATTTTGGACGTAGCAAAAAATAGTTTAAAAACGAGAAGGCCAAGCTAACTTCGTCTTTGCCGAAGTTTTTATACCCTTGCAAATGTTTTAATATATCAGAGTTTAAGAACGCCAGCATTAAAATCAACAATTTTTATACCCTTGAAGAGGGTATATTAAAATTGTCCGGATGTTTGTAACGCACAGAAGGAAACATCTCCGACCACATAAAGTATATATATTCTTGATCAGCATGACGAGCTGAGTTGATATAGCCATGTCCGTCTGTCCGTCCGTCCGTCCGTCTGTTTCTATGCTATCTCCTCCGTCAGTTTTAAAGCTATCGTAACCAAACTTTGCACGAAGTCTTTTTGGTACAAATACGCTGCACATTTGTCGGAACTGGCCTGATCGGATGACTATAGCATATAGCTGCCATAGGAACGATCGGTTGAAAAAGTAGTTCTAGTGAGAAAAAACCTTTTTGTTTTCAATGCTATCCTACCAAACCTCGTATTTATAAGTTTTCCTAAGTTCTTCAAGCTTTAAAATGGACAACTTATAGTATAGCGCAGGCACAAAAGATAGATCTGAAAAAAGTCTTAGTAAGAAAAACTTTTGTGTTTTCAATGCTCACTCTTAGATCAATATGATATGCTACACATAATTTTGTCTGATCCAAATGGGATGACTATAGGATATAGCTGCCATAGGAATGATCGGTCCAAAAAATAGTTCTATGAGAAAAACTTTTTGACAGAATATATCGTATATCAAACTGGCTGCATATATTATGCTCCACGGGTATATAATCTTCGGCACAGCCGAAGTTAGCTTCCCTCTTTTTTTCTTATTAAAAGCCATTTTCCGACCGATAGTTCTTATGGTAGCTATAAATTATACTAATCTGATTTTTGGCCAAAACTTGCAAATCTATGTGAAAGCATAGAATATTAATAATCGCTGTGTTGTGAGACCTTAACATCAAAAACAAAAGTTTTTCTTACTAAGTCCCCTTTTCAATCTATAGTTCTATTGCAGCTTGGCAAGATAAAGTCATCCTCGATCCGGTCGGTTTCGACATATTATCAGTGTGCAGTAAAGAAGACACTGTGCAAAGTTTCAGCTCGATAGCTTTAAGACTGAGAGTTTATGTCGAAACAGACAGATGGACAGACAAACGGCTAGACAGACGGATTGACAAAGCTCAATCGACTCAGCTCGTTGCCCTGATCAAAAATATATATATTTACTAGCAAATAACCCGACGCGCTTCGCTGCGCCTTCGACAGTAGGAACCAATATCAGAATCAGTTTGAAGTCAATCGTGAGAGTCAATATTTACTAAATTTAAAATTTTCTAAATTTGTTTCTGTAGAGCCCAGAAATCGAATCATACATACTACATAGGCTTGAAGTCAAATGCTTACTACTTTGCTTTTTCACCATTACGACTTTGCTGCTGCGTTCTTACCACCCCCATCCCACTCCACCCATTCCCCACTCACTTCTTAAACAACTTCCACCTGTTTCCCACCCACATCCCTCCCACCTCCCGCCCACTTCACGCCCACATCCCACCACTTCCCACCTATATACAACCCACTTCCCGCTCACATCCCACCCCTATCCCTTCCATTTTACACCTGATTCCCACCCACCCACTTCCCCTTCACATCCTCCCACTTCCCGCCCACTTAACGCCCACATCCCACCCACATCCCTCCCACATTGCCACTTGCCCAAAGCGGCTTCCCACCCACCAACCTACATCCCATCCACATCCCACCCACATCCCATCCACATCCCACCCACTTCCCGCTCACATCCCACCCCCCATCCCTTCCATTTTACACCGATTCCCCACCCACCCACTTCCCCACTTCCCACTTACTTCCCACAAACTTCCCCTTCACATCCCTCCCACTTCCCGCCCACTTACCGCCCACATCCCACCCACATCCCTACCACTTCCCGCCCACATCCCATTTACTTACCACCCCCATTCCACCCCACCCACTCCCATTTACTTACACAACTTCCACCCGTTTCCCACCTACTTTCCACCCACTTCCCGCCTACATCCCACCCACTTATCACCCAATTCCCGCCCAGATATAATTCACTTCTCACCCATCCTCCCATGTCGCGTATATATCACCCACATCCCACCAGTTCCTGCCCACTTTCCACCCACCTCCCACTCCACCTATTCTACAACTACGCTGCACATTTGTCGGAACCGGCCGGATCGGATGACTAAGCATATAGCTGACATAGGAACGATCGGTTGAAAAGTAGTTTTAGTAAGAAAAACTTTTTTGTTTTCAATGCTATCGCTCCCAACCCTCGTATTTATAAGTTTTTTATGCTTTCACATAATTTCAGCAGATTTATGCCAAATCGGGCAACTATATAGTATAGCTGCCATACGAAAGATCCGAAAAAAGTTTTAGTATGAAAAACTTTTGTTTTTTTTACCCAAACTGGTTACTTGATATGCTAACATCATAATTTTATCAGTCTCAACACAATTTTAGGGCTTGATAAAAACTGGCAGAAATATATCATGCCCCAAGGGTATATAAACTTCGGTCGAGCCGAAGTTTTCTTTCTTCTATTTTTCTAATTAAAAGCCATTTTCCGACCGATAGTTCCTGCAGCAGATATAAGATATAGTCATCCGATTTTGACCAAAACTTGGAAATCTGTGTGAAAGCATCTAATATTAATAAACGCTGAGTTGGGAGACGATAACATTAAAAACAAAAAGTTTTTTCACTAAAACCTCCTTTTCGACCTATAGTTCCTATGGCAGCTATAAGATATAGTCATCCGATCCGGTCGGTTCCGACATATTAGCAGTGTGCAGTAAAAAGAAGACTGTGCAAAGTTTCAGCTCGATAGCTTTAAAACTGAGAGACTAGTTTGCGTAGAAACAGACAGACGGACAGACAGACGGACAGACAGACGGACGGACAAAGCTCAATCGACTCAGCTCGTCGCCCTGATCAAGAATATATATAGTTTATAGGGTCGGAAATGAATATTTCTATGCGTTGCAAACTTCTGGGCAAAATTATAATACCCTTTGCAAGAGTATAAAAAAGACAAACGGGAATTAATCAAGAACTGCACGAATATGATAAATTCTATGGGATCTCCAGCCTCACCGATAATAGCATGGAAGAAGTCCTTAAAGAGGTTAACACCACCAGACCAAATATGTAGACGACATCTTTCTGATAGAAGAACACATCCAAATAACTCTACAGATGCTAAATTCATACCTCAAATACAAACATTTTACCTTAGAGTTAAATGCTGACCACAAACTACCATTTATAGACTCAGTAGTGCACAGGACTGAGAACATGTTAAACCTACAGCCTCAGGACGTTTAATAAGTATCTATTTAAAATATTCCGAAAAACATGAAACAGCTAAAAATCTTGCCAAGCTGATAATAGATAACAGTGATCTAGTTTTCCATAATGAAAATTTGGGCATTATTAAAAGTCTACTGACAAAGAATTATTTTCCTCATAATATCATTAAGGTATTGGAAAAGAAACCACAAAAACCCGCGCTATACATACCAAAACATTTAAATCAGTCACATACGAACTTACACGACGGGAAACATATCACAATAGTTCACAAGCTAACATACGCCACGGCATTGTTCAATAATATGAAGGTTGATGTAAAATTCAAGTCAGAAAGTCGGTCAAGCCCGACTGCAAAGTACTTTGTACCTGTAGTAGGAGTTCAAAGCTGCCGCGAAATATGTTTCATTTTAATGCTAGTTAATAAACAGTTAAAACTTAAATACATTTCGCCATCCCAATAATCCTGGAGCCGAATTTGGAAGTTGCCTTAATATGGTATATAACAGTGGGCTTTACCAACTTTTTGTTTTTTTTTTTAATAAGAAACTTCAAATTTGGTCACCAGAGGTAGCTAAAATCTGAGCTTATTGATTTTAGGCTGAAATGCTAAACTTACAGCTCAAAATAGCTTATCACAGCAGTCACCTCAATTTTCTTCTTCCAAAAAAAGATCAGGCCACTGAATTAATAGTATGTATTGTAAAGGTCGGGAACGTCGGACCCTTGCATTGATTCAGCAGGTATATTCACACCTTAAGTTTGCGTATGGTTTGAGCAATAGAAAATTGTTCCTATTTGCATACTAAATTATTTGCATTTATTTAGTAGTCTTAAGCAACAGTTCGAACTACACAGAAAAAAAGGGGAGCTTAAATCAAGCTCCAAAATTGATTGATTTCAGTTCGATCTTTGGATTTAAATTTTAAGTACGAAAGGATTGGTACAATCCTAAAAGGCATCTATCAATCCATGCCCATTTCCAGTACAGATCCTACTTGAAAATCAAATGATCTTGACTTGAGATTGAAGTACCCAGTGGCGTTGAGGTAATGCACTACAATCTATTCCTATAACTCGACAATCGTTCATCGGATCTTCTTTCCCTTACAATTTTTTTCGTGTTGAAAGTCGCACTTAAAATCAAGCTTTTTTAAAAAATGAATAAATTTAATGCAAATTTCCCGATAAAAGCCTTTATTACGCCGAATTCAATCACCGGATTAAGAAGTGGTGTATGAATGAATGATAGGGCGTTACCTTCTAGCAAAGACACTTCATATATAGATAGCGCATCTCATACAAACTTTTTTTTGTGGGATCCAATGTCAGCTCCCAAGAAAAATCGTTCTTTGCGTCACATGTGTCATCTATAGTATCTATAAACTTTTGCTCTCAGTCGTATAGCTAATTAAGAAAACGTATAGCTAAATTTCAATATATGTTTCCTCGTACAGGCAGCGAGAAGCACAAATTTGCATCCAATGTCAGCTCCCAAAAACAATCGTTTTTTGTTTCACATGCGTCATCTATAATATCAATAAATCTTTGCTTCTAGGAAAACATTACCATTTTAAAATGAATGAATTGATACTGAAGATATACACATTTTTCGAAAGGTACCTTTTACAGAATCAAAAATCTAGCTTTTTTGGACTCAGCGGGGGGACTTACATAGAAAATTGCTACCAAATGTTTCGGATCGCAAAATTTGTATTATTTTGTAAACTAGTTTAACCCATTTTACGCCGCGCTCCGAAGTATTCGTGAAGTACGTGAAAGTAAGTTTTCTTGAGTAATTAGCACTCAGTAAACATGAATCAGAAGTCAAAAAAATTCTATCAATGATAATTTCGCCAGGTGAGACTGTTCGACTAGTCGAACAACGGCGGTAGAACACGATTTAGATAACATGTATAAATTCAGTTCCCATATACCAATGTAATAATATGTTGCTTAAAGGTGTACGTTTTCTTATTTAAATGTATTTTTGATAGAATACTATTAATTATTTATTTGAAATATTATTATATAGTATACTGATTCCCATATAAAACGCGAAGAAGCAGGTATCCATGTGCAAGAGCAGCTGACATTTTTACATACGCTGTGTAGGCTTTTGGGAGGTTTTACATAGCCTGGTTTTAGCCTCCGGGCTGATTGACAATTTTGTGTTGACCAAACACACGAGGATGGAGGGCGAACTGTGAAAGTATTTTTGGTTCGGTTTCTTCATGTGCCAAGTTTTCCTTGTCATCCAGGATCAACAACAAATTTTTGGCCAACTCCACTCGAAATTTGTGTAAGTTTTGTCTGATTTATGGTCTTATTTATAATCAGTTTCAACGCATTGGCAATTCTCTTCCAGTCCCCAACTTTGGAGCAGGTGTGCCAACCCAAATGTTGAGCAAAGTTCCAGAGGCTCATTTACGCCTTTCAGCCAATAAATACATTAAGTAGTGCGATGTAAAAAAATTATCAAAATATAGTTGATGCGCGCCTGGAAATTCTTTATGGCTTGCCTTGTAAAGGATATTACAAATTAAATAGGATTGGATTGGATAGGATTTTGCCGATCCGACGACCAAAATATGATATGTTTTTGCTCATCACATCGAAAACACCAAATAGCATTAATTTGTTGTTTATTTTTTCAAAGAGATTGCGGACTTTGCATATTTGTTGCTACGATTGACTCTATCATTATCCTTGAAGTGTGGCTTTCTCTTTATTTTGCTGAACATTTTCCGAGACATGATTTGACTTACAATTTTAATATCAAGCGTTGAATTTGTGGCAATTTATGGTAGCGAAACAAATAAATTTAATTTGACTGCTACCGCCGTTGTTCGATTACTCGAACAGACACTTTCGCAGGTGTGCTAAGGTCTCCTAGAGCAACTTTTTCCGCGGGTTTTCTTATTACGGATTATTTTCGACCTTTATCTAAAATAATTCATGACTTTTGGAAAAAAAAATTAAGAGTTATGTCTTGTTTAGCTTGTAGAAAAGGATTCTTCATGTAAGGTTTATGTCCACCCCTACCTGGAGCTCACCTGTAAGGTGTGGGGTGCTCGCAAATTTTTTTGTCTGAAAGCCAATGAAATTTACCATAGTATAGTGTAATTACCTAAAGAATTGGATTTACTAGATCCCAGTCAAAATTTTGTTAAAATAGGCAATTTTGCTGTTCGACTAGTCAAACAGCGGCGTAAAATGGGTTAATTAATCATTTTCCAATCCTCTACAAGTTGATTATGTAAAATCACTCGCTGAATCTGAATATGAAGCTTAAAAATTTCTCAGTAGAACAGATTTTTTGATAAAGGATCTTTCACTTTATTTGAAATATCTCAATTATGAAATAACTTATGAATAAGTTATATACACACAAAAAACAAAAAAATTGTAAATGTAACATTTTTCGTTTTTGACTAAAAATTGTTGATTTAATGATTTTTCTTGTTGATTTTACCAATTTCAACGTATAATCAAGACAAAAGTCATTTAAAATTAACTATGTGTCCCTTTGATTTCAAAATGCTAACACTTTTGATTTTTTCTTCGCAAATTTCGTATGCGCTATATATATGGCCAGAGTGTGGAATTAGATCTTGAGAATTGCAAGCAGGCAATTATGCAAACATTTTCTACACACATCAGAATCCCATTCACTATAAGTAAGCTTTTAGTGGCCTTGACTGAGACGCGCGGCGTAGCCCAGTCGTCTAGAACGTCAGTCACATTGAATTTCAGTGCAAGGGAACCGAGTTCGAATCATGACAGAGTAAGTAAAAGTTTTTTCAATTAATAAAATGTAAGTTAATTTAATTCGTTGTTTTTCGGAATAACAAAATTATTCAGGCAACCAGCAGTGCTAAGTAATTTGATTTTTTCCTTATATACAAAAATCAAAAGTGCAGGCATTTTGTTATTAAATGGAAAAACTGTTGGGCGAAAATCAAAGACGTAAATTGGTGAATTTACCAATGAAAAATGTTACATTTACCAACGTTTTTTTTTGTGTGTACATCAAATTAAAGATAATAAAATTATCTTTCAATCATTTGTACATCATTTTATTGTCGAATTTGTAGTGTATATGCTAATTACAAAGATATCGATCTTTGTTTCGAAAATTTGAAAAATTTGTTTAAAATTTCTTTCTCTCTTGGATTATGTAAGTTACAAAACGGCAGATCAAAATGGACCATAGGCTTTTTCAATTCCACTTGAACGGTAAAACTGAAGTTACTCAATTCTTAGACAAAAGCTAATACCTTCTACAATATCCAACAGATTTCGATTAATAAACATTTTTTGAATTTGTTATATATTATTTTACATTATCCAAGAGAGAAAGAAATTTTAAACAAATTTTTTAAATTTTCGAAACAAAGTGATCGATATCTTTATAATTAGCATCTGCTTTAGAAAATAGTACTAATGATTGAAACATAATTTAATAAGCTTTTGATTTGATTTATAAACTTAATTCATAAGTTATTTCATAACTGAGATATTTGAAATTAAGTGAAATGTTCTTTTTCAATAATGCAAAAAACGGTAATTTGGGACTATCTCGAAAACTGTTCTACTGTGAAATTTTTAAGCTTCATATTCGGATTCAGCTCGTGATTTTACAAAAGGAATGACATCAAATTGTAGAGGATGAAAAACCGTGTTAACTTGTGTTATTAATAGCGCACGAGCCAACACATCGAGCTACGACTACATCGAAATGGGCATACCGAAGTTCGAAACGGGAAGTCAATGGCAAATTAATCGCTTCCCCATAAAATTCAATATGCTAGTTCCGATAGTTCTCAGCAAAAATATATTACTAAGTAAAATTTTCCCGATAAGATAAAATTATTATAGTCTTTTTGACAAAAGAATTAGGGTCTGAGTACACCCATTAAGCATGAGACAATTTTTCTCTGTTTTGTTCTCGGTTTCTTTTCTTCCCTCCTTCAACTCGGATTAATACAAGCCTTTTAGGATTATTCCAATCCCTTTGAATTTGATTCAAATAGAATTTAGAACGTCTCGTCATGTCCAATCAATTATTTTGTGCTTGATTTGAGGTCGCCTCTTTTTCAGTGTACTTGAAATAAAAACCTAAATATTAGTTTTTTATTGTTATATAATTAAAAAAAATTTTTCTTTATTTTGTTTTGATTTTGTTATTTTGTACAATTTGAACTATTTTACAAATTATCTTAAGTGCCAAAATTGACGAAGCCAACAAAAAATCAGTTTTTGGGGAAATTATAAATTTTTTTCACAGAAAAAGTTATAACTTTAGTTAAACGAGTTGATAATTGTTGCACATCTAAAGTTTGGTAGCAATGTTGCCAGCCAAATTGAAAAGTAATAAATTCGATCTAATGTAAAATTTGCCATATACAATATTTTCGCTCACAACATGTAATACATATACAATATTTGTAATCTTTCCAGAAAATTTGTATATAACGGTGGGCTTCACCAACTTCTTTGTTCTTCGACTAGGAGGGAGCTAAAGTCTGAGCTTAATGATTTTAGGCTGAAATTAAACAATGCTAAGCTTACAGTTCCAATACGCTCTGCACAGCAGTCGGCTCAACTTTCTGCTTCGAAAAAAATCAGGCCACTGAATTAATGGTAAAGGTCGGGAAACGTCGGACCTTTGCATTTGTAGTATATTCATCTTCATTTGTGTGTCGTTTGAGCAATAGGAAATTGTTCCTATTTGCATACAAATTTATTTGCATTTATTTGGTTGGTTGTCTCTAGTTACAGTTTGAACTAAACTCAAATGCATAAAACACCTGAAGCACATTTCCAATTCGTGAATAGGCGCAAGGGGTAAATGTTTGATAACGAAACGATTTTTTTTTTTTTTATTAAAAATTTTTTTTTTTTAAAATTTTTTTTACCCCGGCCTTTTTTTTGCCCCGTTTTTAAAGTGTTGTTTCGGTTGTTTTTTTTTTTTTTTGGGTTTTAATAACCCCCACCACCCTTTTTACCCCACTATTTTGTAGAAGAAAAATAATTGGTGTCAGAGCCAGAAGAAGACTTATGAGAATCTTCCCTTGGCAACTTTTAAGACCTGCCAAAACATCTAAAGAACAATAAACTAACACCAATCCAAACATAAATTCTAATATATGAACTAATAACTTGCCCAGTACAGCGTAAGTTGCTAATGAAAAGTGACACAAAGTGACAATTAGGGTGTTCACCAGCCCGCGTAAAAGCGTAAACAAATCACATAAGAAAAAAATTACGCACTTTTTGCTGCCCTGGGGTATGTTTACAAAATCAGCGTAAAAGTGTAAAAAGAGTAAAGTGCTGAAGTGTTGTAAAATTATTCAAAGTATCGATAAAAAAATACTCGGTATCGCTCCATTTCGAGATTTTTGTCTTCAAAATATGCGGTCACACCTACAATAATTAAATTTTTTGTCAGTTTAACTGCATCTGGCCAGTAAATAAATTGAGACATCTTCCTCAAAATAGCTCCAAACACTCTGTCTGTAACAACACCTAGAGAGCCGTCATCATATACTGTAAACATAGTTGTACTTTTCTCTATTGATGCAGCTTCTCCAAACTACCCCAAACAGAAAAGTGCTACCTGCAACTAAAGTTCCATTTGGGGTCGAAATGCAGTCGACATAAAGCATGGGGCCGCAGGGACCCATTGGTCATTGAAAAATGGTAGAAAAATTGGTTCGCCAGTTGACTTATTTGGGCACACAGAACTTGGTTCCTCACCGCCAGCATGCAATTGCAGTAAGATCCTCCATAAGGTCGTCTACGACTTCACCGACAGCATCATGGTCCATATCTTAATATTTTTTTGTATTCATTTTTCTTCATGCTTCTATTTAGCTTGATTTGTACACCTACAATCAATGCTTTAAAAATACGTATTTAACTTTGACACACACAAGTGACAGAAAAACTCACAGCCTGTCATAAACAGCTGATTTACACCAAAAATTACGAGGGTAATCGTTTTAGGGGCGCTCAATAGCTGCGCCGCGTAAATTTACACAATTACTCTTTTACGCGGGCTGGTGCAAAATCAAGAATTGTGGGATTAAAAAAAATGTGCTGCAAATGGGAATTTTTTACTTGAAATCAGTATTTTCGTTCATTTCGTAATATTGAGCGTATTCAGCAGCAAACACAAATAATCAAGTTAAAATCAAAAAAATTGTTTGGCTGCTGGTGAACGAGATTGATAGAATTTTGACAAACAGCTTAATATATATAAGAACTGACTATTAAATATATATGATCGTCGTCACAAGCACCAACTGCTCCTGCAATCCATCTTGAATTTTCCTCAATACTTTGTTAGCCGTTTAATGTTTGTTGTAAGCCCGGCCCCTGTGAGAATGTGCACATCCATCTCGAATGGCCAGATCTTTTTCCTTTGTCGAAACATACATTTACCATTAAGAAGGACTTCTTTTTTTGACAGCTACCAAATAACACTACACTGTTTTTTATTAAGAGTTATGCTATCAATTACTTTATCCAGGGCCACGCAAAGAAGGGTCTGAAAATTTTAATTTTAATAAAGTGGCAATGGGCTAAGAGTAGAGATGGGCGAATTTCCGTTCCGAATTTCTGTTCCGTCCCGATCCCGATCAACAAGTTTCAATTCAATCTCGTCGCGCCTGATCGGGTCCCGCGGGAGTCCCGTCGCGAGGCCCATCTCTAGCTATGAGTCCTTAACGATGCACGGGACATCATAAAATATTCCTTGAATTCGTCCATTCTGTAGGGGGGAGTTTCCGGTTGTGGACATACTTGCGTTTTTCACTAATAACTTTTTTCCAAGTCAACATCATTGTAAAGCTAGAGAAGTGATGTATACATGCCATGTACATACCATGTATACATATGAAGTGATGATTTTTGGCCAAAATTTAGTTTGTACCGGTTGTGGACACCCTTGTAAAACCACTAGAAATGAAGAAATATGAAGTAAAATGGCCATAAATTGATGAAAAAAGAACGTTTAATTATTTAAGAAGCCTTCAGTGGCAAAAAGAACAAAAAATAATGGCCTTCAGTGGCAAAAAAATCAAAAAACTATGGCCTTCAGTGACAAAATGAAAAAAATTATTCCGAAATGCAATTTTTGCATGTGAAATAGCTGGCCGTCATGCCAGCGCACTTCAAATGCGCAGGACGATCGCAAACATCGCACTGGATCGAATTTGCAGCGGTCAGTTTTTTGGCAAGAGCGCCAAACAAATCAATTCTTCCGATGACGAAGACGCCTTCTTCTTGGCATCGCGTTTGGCCGACGGCTTGGCTGGTTGTGCCCGTCGTTTTCCTGGCCGGCCTCATTTCTGGGGGAATCACGCTTGGCTGCGCGCTAAGCTGATTTTTTGCCTTCTCGCAAAACCTCGACGCTTTCCGGAGAAGTTAGCACAGTGGTTTGCATTGGCTTGCGACCGCGATTCGATGGCTTTTTCGGAGAAGTTCCTTGCACCGACCCAATTTCATCCAACAGTGATAAGCGGCTAGCCGAAGACGCTCGTGAAGTGGATGGTTCGGGGGAGGTTAACACCTTTTCTTCCAGCCCAATATTGGGATCGGCGGAAACGATGATACGACGCTGATTGTCTTCATCAAGATCAGCTTCTGTGGCGACTTCTACTGCATTTCGTTCGACAGCCTCAATGAAGTCAGCTTCGGAGAAAGCATCAGGGTCAAACGGAACAATACCGGGCTTACGAAAACCGGACTTGATTGTTTTTGGCGTCAGTGCCAAGTCGAGTGTCCTGCACACCAAACCGGGGATGTTTCGGATTTCAAGCCCATAGGAAGGAAGCCAATATTCCTGGGCTGTAGCTTTGACGGCCTTCTTATCGATGAGGCATTGCTTAATGGCATCGACCAGCCCATTAAAATTGATTTTTGTTGAATCGGACGATTTTTTTGGTGTTGACATGGCTAAAAATGCACAAAAATTCACAAAAATGCTGTTAAAAAATGATACACTAACATAAACAACGATATTTGACAGTTTTATGGCCAAACACACGCTTTAAACACAAAAAACGAGGGTGTCCACAACCGGTGCAAAAGTGTGTCCATTCTTGGAAATGGTAGCCATTTTTATTTTGTTCAGCAAATTTACACTACACAAACATTTCACTGAAACTTGATATCACATCACAAAGTACACTTAATGCACTAAATCACAAAGTATAATACTCACCTCTTTTCAATGTTTTGCTTCGATTTAACGCAATGTGGAAATTGAAAAAAAATAGAAACTCGGAAAAATTTTCACGATTTTTTTTATTTGCTCACAGCGAGAAACCAAATGCGTGTTTACACTTCGGTATTGGCTCAGATTATGTGTACTGTCAAACTACAAGTTTGACATTACTCAGTTTGGCGGCATCTGTTACCTGTCAAAAAACTAGACTGGGGTGTCCACAACCGGAGCGTGTCCACAACCGGAGACTTTCCCCTATTTTCAAATCATAATCAAGCAATTCTAACAAACTATTACTACGTTAATACACACAAAATTTATTGTGATTAATGCCCTTTAAAAGTATGTTATGCTTCTGAAAATACTAATTGAGATAAGAAATTTATTCTTTTTAGGCTAAAAACTAAATTATTTTTTTATACCTTTAACTGGTTCGTCAATTTTTGTGAATATTCCGTGTGGATTATGTATGATTCTGCCATATAATAAACAAAGAAATCTGTGGGTAGATTTAATCCGATATTGTGGGTTGGAAATGCGCCAACCCACAAAGTTGGTAAAATTAACCAAATTGTAGAGTAACTTTCACGTAAACCTTTACGTAAGAGGAACAATTGCTATAGTAAATCTAACCGAAAATCTCGTTTAAAAATGCGCCAACCGACATAATTAGTAATATTTACCGATGTTTACAGTAAGTACTTTTCTTACTGAGTTCACAGTAATTTTACCATACAATTGGTAATTTGACAGCTGTTACACAACTGTACAACAGTAGGGTGGGATACTATTTTAGCTGTCACAAGTTGGCAATCTACTTGAGCTCATCCCAGAGCAGAAGAGGCAACCCCACTACTCCCCCACCCACCAAATTTGGTTCTGAAACAATTATTGGAATTAAACAAATATTTATTAAACTTGAAAAAATTTTACTTACTCTTGGGGGATTCGAACTCGGGGCCATTGGTCTCAACACGATTGGAAGCACGTCTTTTACCAGTTACGCTACGCGCTCGTTAAAAGCAACGCCTCTAACATATTACTTGTATTAAATCTGCCTAAACATATGCACCAAAAATTTCTTGAATATCGCATAAATGAGACCACTAGTAATTCTCAAGTTCAAATTCCGTTGAAGTGCTCTATAAAAGACCAACTGAAATTTGCTAAGTCAACAATTTTCGCGGTTAGATTTGCCGTCGGAACAGTTAATCGGTGCATCAAACACATTCAAAAAGTTATACTATATGTGCGGTTAGATTAACTTGTGGGTACAGTTAATTGCTGCAAAAGCAAAGTATGAGATGAAAAAATCACGTCAGAGTTACTAATTCTATGGTAAAGTTACTGTAGTAGCAGTAACTTATTAAAACAAAGAAAAACTTGACAAAATATTTGTAGTTAATTTTACTAGGAGTACAGTTGTTAAATGCAACAACAAAACTCGTGCTAAAATAAATACGTAAAGCTTACAAATTTCTTCAGTAGATTTTACTGTTAGCACAGTTACAAAACAACAACAAAACCACATGCATAAAAAATTTGGAAAAAAGTTACTGTCAGCGTAGTTAATTTTACCCACCAGATTTTTTTGTGTTTTTTGTATTTCCCTGAATATACCCTTTGTTACCTCTCTAAAAAAAAAATAATAATTATTTTTTATATCCTTTTTTTTATATTTTGCGGTTTTTGGTTTTTTAGTTTTCGGAAACATTCTTAATGCTCTTGACAATACTCTTTTATTTAGTCATCCATGGTATTGTCATAATCATGGTTACAGGATTTGTCCGGAAAGTAATAGGACTGATTTTCTTCAGCCGCGACTGTTGTTCGGAGCGTGCGTGCACCGACTGAATTCGGTGAGGGCGTTCCTAGCAAACGGACGAGCGGCTCGCCATTTGTCTCCGAGCACCTGGAAAGTCTGGACAGGCATTTTCGAGCGACGTGTTACTGTGAGTGGTGCAAGCCGGCAAGAGGTATGCGATTAAATTCTGAGTGAAACTCGGTAAATCTGCGACAGAGACGTTTGATATGATCAAGCAGGCTTACCCAGATGTTGCTTTAGCAAAAAGTGGTGTGTTTCGGTGGCACCAGGTCTTTTTGGTGGGCCGGGAAGAGGTCGCCGATGAAGAACGTACAGGAAGACCTTCGACTTCGACAAACACTGACAATGTGACTCGTGTGCGCAAAGTTTTGAACTCAGACCGTCGACTTAGTATTCGTTTAATTGCACTGATGTTAAATTTCCCAAATCTGTGGTTCATGACATTGTGACGGAGCATTTGAACATGCGCAAGTTGTGCGCTTTCAAGGAAACTTGAAAAGTGACTTCTTGTGAACGTCTACTGACCAAGGCCGGCATCCCAAAGCTTTCGCAGCCGCTATACAGACCAGGTGTGGCCCCCCAGACTTTTTTGTTTCCTCGCTTGAAAAGGCCGATGACTCTTAAGGCTATTCCGGAGTATGCCTTCCGTGACGCCATTAATACTTGGAAATCGCACCGGTAGCACAAGCTGACGCCCTATTTTTTTTTTTTTTAACTTTTGATTTTTTATTTAGACACCTTAAGGCTAAATATTACAATTTTCTATTACTAGTTGAAGTAACTTATAATTGTAGGGGAAGGATTATTCTACGTATTATTTTGTTGCATGTTTGGAGTTTGTTGTTGTTTGTAATTAGTTGTAAGGATTTTAACTCTAATTTTATGTGTATTGTTGTTTAGTAATTTTTAGGTTTGTAATGGGATTAAGGGGGGTAATTGGTTTTTTGATGATTGTCTATCCAGTAATTTGTAGTTGTAGTTGTGTGTTGGCTGTTCGACGTATTTGTGTGGGCTAAATCCTTCGATCAGCCAGGTCCCTGGGTGTATCCTTTTGAGCCTTCGTCTTGCCCTGATCCCTAAGAAAAGCAATTGGCTCGCTTTGAAGTGAGTTAAGTCAACGAAATCCAAACGTGTCGGCGTCAACCCGCATGAGCACACAGCGCAGTAAGTGCAGTGTGGGCGTCCGAGACTCGGGTTGATTTTACTGTTTTTACAAATTAGCTTAACTTGGTATTGGAGACAATTAATCTTGGCCCAGAAATCGTGAATATGAAGTCAAGCCAATAATTATAATGTATTAGATTCCTCTTGTCGCTATCGGAATTGATAAGGTTCTGAACAATCAGACGGTTCATGTGCGAGTTATATCAATTGAATTGAGGTAAAATATAACTTCTGATTTTGGGGGAGGGGTTAGGATAAAATCAAGTATGAGGATCAAATGCTTGAATTTGCAAAAAAAAAGTGGGCGTAGAATTTGAAGTCTTAATATCCAGTTTGTAAAAATTTATGTCGTTGAGAACACTTTGATATATATTGTTATAATTTTGGAAATTTAAAAATTTAGTGTTTTCCTTACTCAAGTTTAGTAAAAATTAAAAAGAACTAATTATGGTAAGCTAGCAAAAGAGCAAGTTGCTATTTCTCATCAATTTTCCACCTTTTAGGCCATTGCGGAGTTTCCCATGACGATGTTTGTTAAGTATGCAAATGCCATGTTGACCCATAAATATGGAGCTGACAAATACGAGTTGATTTTCGATCCAGCTAACCCTCATTTTGAATCATTTCTGGTGGAGTGCCAGGAAACCACCACCCAGTCTGATATAAAGGAACTGGCGGCATATCTGAAAACATTGATGAAGGAATTCAGGGAGCTAATACCATTGGCCAGTTCTTTAACTGGCCAAACTATCTCCTAAAAATGAAAAACGCACAACACATTTCCACGTACTACACATAAGTATTTCTGAATTTATTTCAATTATCATTAAGTCGGAAACATATTTACACTTAACAAACAACAAAAAGTATTTAATACAATGATAAACGATTCTGTGTCAACTTTTGCTAATAGTTTATAATTATTTATATATATGTAGGTAATTTTTATGGTAATATTAATTGTTTGGCACACTTACAGCTATATACAGTTTGGAACTATGTAAATTTATAATTAGCGTTTAGTTGTTAGTTTCTGTTTAGTTAATGATAGAACTCTGCGACATATGTAGGTTGTTTGTTTTGTACAGCATCCTTCGAGGATGCGTTCTCAAGTGACCCGCTGTCCTTGCCGTGCTTAAAATGTTAAAATAATTTACACATATAGAGTTGCTCAGTCTTCAGGCGTGTCTACTGCGGGCTTTAGATTCCACCAAAACTTTAATACGACGATATGCCTATGACGGGTGAGTACTGCAGGAGAAGGTGTATGAATATATGTTTCGAGTTAAAAGTTCAAATGTCCTACCTCCTCGTCCATGACGCTGGTGTGATCATAGATACGTGCTGGCAGATTCTTGCGCAGACTGAAGTGATCCTCAGTGGTCGTGGTCTTGCGATAAATGGGATTCTCAAAGTTCATCGAATTGATGCGTCGCTTGCTGCAGTAGCGATAGCCAATGAGCAGGAGCTGTGCGGGAATAGAACTCGGTAGTATCGGAGGGGCGTTCGTTTGGCCACAACACTTACCACCGATAGCACAACTGCGCAAAAACTGAGACTGGCTATTACCACCAGCGCTATAACTCCAGAGTCCGGCTGCGGACTTGCTCCGGTTGCGGGTTGCTCAATCTGTGTCTGGTTTTTCACTGGACGACGCTCGGCAACTGTTGGGGAAAAACACAAAGCAAGAAGAAAATGTCAGTCTTCAATGTAGGTTTGGAATGTAAGCTACAAAACAGAAACCAAGACAAATAAAACACAACAAAAAGCAACAGAGAGTACAGACCCATCGATTAATTTTACAGATAATTTGAGTTTGGCTGAATTTGACTTTTTTACCGGAGACGCAGTTTAATACTTAAACTCCAGTCAAGTTCCGACAAAATGATCGATAAAATTATCGATAGGTGCAAAAGACCCATGATATAACTTAGCTGCCTAGACTAGTTAGTGTGATGACACTGCCCTAGAATATGTAAATCAAAGCAACAACTTAGGAATACAGTCGAATGCTACTCTCTCCTGGAGCAACCTCTTAAGCAATAATTTGGTTCAAAAACAGTCATACCGTAGAACATTAAAATGCTCATAGCAATACTCTGTTTAGTTCCCGATGTTATTCTACGGATTATGAATTTGGGCATTTGCGCCACGGTCACACCGGAAGGCCTGGAAAGGCACTAAAAGTGAGTTGGCAGCGCCTTGGCAATCGGCGAATTTTTGTTTTAATTATTGCGCGCCAATTTTAAAAAGTAAGGCATGCATTTTACTGAGGAGGTCTACAGCTATGTTCACCCAGGCAAATAATTTGGACAAATTTTGATGAATATTTGGCCATAAAGGCCAAATTGTGGAACTTTCTGGGCGTATTTGATCAAATTATTCGCGTATGAAACTATCAGTCTTTCCCATTTCCGGTGGTTTGACATCGTCGTTTTCTTGATGCTCGTATATCGTTACTTTCGATGAAGTTCAATCGTTTCGAACTATAATTCGCTGGAACTAAACAATCGACGCACGCGCTATTACGGCTCGTTTCTTTCGATCGTTTTTGCTTTCGTCTACGTGCAATTTCTGTACACTTTAATATATTTAAATCATTGAATGCCCAATTTTATTGGTTACTTTAAAATCTTCTCAAAATATGACTTTTAATATAAAAAAATTGGATAATAAAATAAAACCGTGACATGAAAATTGTCAATTACTTTTCTTCACTCACTCAAAGGCCAACTTTTAAAACCGAATAATTTGATCGTTTTTCGGAACGGAACGCTATCAATTCCGTTCCACATATTTGATCGAAATCGAAAACGGAACAGGCCTGTATAGCTTTTGTTTTAAATTCTGTAAAATCTTCAATCATCTCTATTTAAATCAAAATTTGGCTAAATTATCTGCCTGTGTGAACTTAGCTTAAGTAATGAACTAGGGGAATTAAAATGCGGATCTGTCTCTTTCCAATATTATCATTTTGGGTTTACTTTTTACCAATACAGACTTAACTGTTTTTAGCAGCAGTTGTTTTTTGATATTAAATATTTATCAGTGTGACCATATGAGTGCACACATAAAAATACATGATTTGGTTAAGCAAGTACATGGTTTTGAAATACATGAAGATGAAGTCGATGGCAACAAAAACCATCTAGATGGCTAACCATGAACATGAGCAAAGCAAATACAGCAAATCCACCTAGAACTGCAAAAACAGCAACATGAGAAAACGGCCCTAAAAGTCTTAACGTTTAAATTATCGAATATTATTTCTGTCAATAAGAATAGCCGCATTTTAAACTTAATTTTAATTGATATCAACCCTATTACCTATTAAGCTAGGATACATTATTTTTTTATCAACCTCCTCGAATTACATATTGTGGCCAATACTTTAATTATCATGGCAAGCTCTTGTTGTATTGGGAAATTAATAAACAAACAAACAAAGCCTTATAGATTTTGATTATTATAATTCAAGCAAAACGATAATGAGTAATCGCTCTTTTTACATTAACGCAAATGCAAAAGAGTAAAAGGAGAGGCCTAAATGATTTATTTGATCTGAATTATACAGCATAATATATTAATATATTGATTTGTATATTTCACGCAAAAACTAGATGATCGCGTTCCAGCTAGAACAGAACAAGCTCGGCTTTAATATACTTCGTAACTGCACTCAGAAACAAACGGCGCTTTTAAAACAAGACCACGCTCTCAAAAATATACCATACAAACTCTTTCTTAAATGGTGTCTTGAAATATCATGATTGTATTTGCCCAATAATAATATATTCAAAGCTAAGCATCAATTATGTTATGTTATTTCCAAAAAGTATAGTAAGCGATATAATTTAAGTATCTAAATTAAAATAATAACAGCAATATTCAACAAGTGAGAAAGTCGGTCAAGCCCGATATATAATATTCTGTGTACCTGGAGTAGGAGCTGAGTGCAGTGCTGCGGCTGCGCTCATCTCTAAGTTTCTCTCTCTCTGTCTCTCTCTCTGTCTTCTCTCTCTCTCTCTCTCTCTCTCTCTCTCTCTCTAAGATTGTGCGGCTTTGGTTGTGAAAGTGTGGGAGGGGGTGGCGGGGGTGATTCACTTATTTGCTCATAACTTGAGAACCGTTCATCCGATCTTTATCATTTTTTCGGCAAATCGATACACATTGCTAATGACTAACTATCTCTAATAGGAACGAATCATCTATTTAAAAAACTGTGGGAGATATGAGGTTTTTTCAAGATTGCGGGGGCGGGAGGGTGCGTGGCAAAAATTGAAAATAAACTTGATCTGCCTGCAAGTATAAGAAGCATTTATCCCGTACATGTCAAACCTCTATCTCTTACCATCTCTGAAATCTGTTTGTTCATACGGACGGACGGACAGACGGACATGGCTATATCGACTCGGCTGTTGATGCTGATCAAGAATTTGTATACTTTATAGGGTCGGAAATGATTCCTTCTCCGTGTTACATACTTTTGCACAAACTTAATATACTCTATGTACCTTCGGCACAGAGTATAAAAATATAAAGAAAAAACTTGCCCGAGTGGGACCTGAACCCACGACTTCAACGTTGACTTCCTCCTCTCCTCTCCACAACCACTACTTTCCCTAACGTGGTTAATACTCGTTTTTTCAGGATTTACCAGAATTTAAAACTGAATTTTTTCTATTGCCAAAACTTGTGGTTTATCCTGATAGAAGTAGAATTTGGACACTTTAACGAGAGCGTAAGTTAAAGTCGGCTCTAACCGACTTCGATATACCCGTTACTCATGAAAAAACATATTTAACAGTGTTCCTGCGTTCCTTAGTGTGACCATCTGAAAAGTATGCAAAATTTTTTAGGGTGGGTGGGTTGGAGAGGTGGGGGCCTGGTTCACTTTTTTGCTCATAACTTGAGAACCGTTCATCCGATCTTTATCATTTTTTCGGCAAATCGAATCATTTTGCTCATTACTAACTATCCCTAGAAGGTACGAATCGTCAATCTTTAAAACTGTAGGAGATATAACTTTTTTTCCGAATTGCGGGGGCGGAAGGGGGCGTGGCCAAAATTTAAAACAAACTTGATCTGCGTGCAGATAAAAGAAGCATTTGTCGCATACATGTAAAAGCTCTAACTCTTACCATCTCTGAGATCTAGGTGTTCATACAGACAGATGGACGGACGGACGGACGGACAGACGGACAAGGCTAAATCGACTCGGCTGTTGATGCTGATCAAGAATATATATACTTTATATGGTCGGAAATGAATCCTTCTGCCTTTTACATACATTTGCACGACTTTAGTATACCCTTTTTACTCTATGTGTAACGGGTATAAAAATGTTGATGTAAAAATTAAGAAAATCGTGGTTATTAACCAAGATATAAGTAAAATTCGATTTTTGGGGAAAATTCGACTTGAGCGACCTTTGAACGTCTTTCAAAAAATCTGATATAATCTCAAAATACTTTATTCTAAAAGCTTTCACAAAATGCCGGTGCACCTTTGAAAATAGCGAGAAAACAAAATTTTCGGGACGCCATAATGCTCCGACATCGATTTATCATCCGCTAATATAAATTAGCAAATACACTAAGCAGAATGCTTTCTCTGCAAATTATTTTAATTATTATTTTTAAATTTATTTAAATTAAAATTATAAACATGGTAACCCAGTGCTGGAGACAGGACTTAAAGGCCTGTTTATAAATTAATTAATGACTAGAACGCAAATTAAATTTAACTAACAATTTCTAAATTGATCACAGAATTGGGGAAAATTCTCTTTATGTACATCAAGCAACTAAAAGAATTTGTAATTTGCCGACTAGCAAGCATTACTTTTCAAACCGAAAAACAATTTCGTTTTGGTGTTGCGAGGACATGAATCAATTCCACTTTTGAAAAGTTGCTGAGGAATTGAGAACATTCCTGAGGATCTCATTTCTGTTTTAAAATTCGGCTAATGGTCTGGTTGGAGATACTCAGAAAACTTGAAATAGTGCATAGATAGGACATCTCGCTACATCGTATGCTTAAGCAAAGATCCGTACTACAACCTTTGAAAATTTGGGATTTGAGCTCATGAAATAGTCTTTGTTCAATTTCACTGCACTGATTCGGAAAGTCGATAAGTCTAAATACAGAATGAAAAGTAGAAAAACATAATAGCTTAACTTACTTTTGAGCTTTCGCTTTCGCGGGATAAAAACTAACTTCATACTAACAATCTACAACCAAAAGTTCTAGTGTTTCTATCTTCTTTTATTAATGATTTGCCTCTTACTTCGCCCTTGCTTTATTTGATTATTTATTTTAATTTATTATTTGCGTGTCTTTTTTTCCTTTTCCCCCTTTTTTTCAATTCATCTACTTCAATGAAGCTTGCGCAATTTATTTTGCCTCCTTTATTATTTTTTTTTATTTTCAAAAGTGCTGTAACGCACAGACATAAAAGGCTCGATTCTGCAGCTTTTCCAAGCTCTAACTCTAACTGCCTTCTAATCTTTAAATAAAACATTTGTCACTGCTCTAAAGCCTTACCAAAATATGCTTTAGTAGAACCCCTGCCTATCCCCCTTTTATATAATATCTATGTATAAAAGAGAACAAAAATCACAGCGATAAAAGCGCAAAATGAAAGCAAAGAAAAACTGTGCAATATACGACATCGAATGGGGAGCATCAGCCGAATCCCTTGCCATTCACACAGTCATTTGGAGGACTCTCAGACTCAAAGAATTTTCAATCAAATCGTTCAAAGTGCGCATTTAGGCGCAAATAAACACTTAAACGCGCTCGCGCCTTTGATGGCTAAACTTTTATGCGGCGAAGGGATGAGATTTGGAATGGAAATGGTAAACGAAATGGGTGGCAGTTGGAGGGGGAGTCCGATGCGTAATGACATCGTTAATGCCACGCATTTAATGGGGTTGCTTTGGCTGCTGCGCTTAAACCCAGTCAAACGGTAAAAGTTATCAGCAATATCTCTCGAGTTTCACTTTAAACGCAATCGCAGCCCCTTGGCTGTCAGGCAGCCGATATTAACCTCATACTTTGCGGTAAGATGGTGGCTGTGGGCGGGAGGTGGAGGCGGGGGTATCAATTGCAACAGTGGCCCATTTGCTGCCTACTTGCGGTTACCGCCAAAATGCACAAGTGGCAGTGGACGAGCTCTCGGATAACGTTTATGAAACTGTCAAGCATGTGGTTGGCTTTGATGATGATTAATGTGGACCATGACAAAGCAAATGTTGTGGCAATGAAGATGCAGGAAAAGGGTTTGCTGGCAGGAGACCCAGCTGTCTGAGTGCATTGGCATAGTATAAAGTTTATGATTAATTCGCTGAGCAGAGCCCTAAAACTTTCGGAAAATGAGTGCAGAGACGTTAATGTGGCATGAGTTGTTAAAATAGAATCAAAAAGGAAAAATCAAGAAATGCAGCGAACAAAGAAGGGGGGGATATGCAAAGTGGAAGGGAACGAGCAAGGAACGAGGTGAATCGCTTCGGTCGGAAACTTATGTAACTGAGACTCCGCAACCTTTATATAATCCTAACTAAAACTACTGCCCTCTCTGCGATTGACTCCTCCTTTTTGATTTTGGTTATGAAATTCTGAAAGCTGATGACAGAAAATTTTATGGTAGAAAGCTGTGGCAGAGGGTTATAGAGAACGATAAGTTTTCATTTTTACAGCAACACCTTTTTCTGATGCGGTTTAAAAGTCTTTAAACGATACCTTGATGTACGGCCTTAAGGTAACATCACTCGTTCAAAGTTGAGACTAACGCAACTCCATCAGCTCTTTTTCGAAGCTCAGCTTTGCTATATTGTACCAAAAACTCCCCGATTGTTAATGTTTAGATATTTTGAGTTAAAATTAATCATTAACTAAGTCATTTTTTGAAAAAGAAAATCGAAACCTTGACGTCCTTACAAAATATTACCAATATCATGCCCCAAAAATTTTTATAAAATTTGGTAGATATATTCATTCTATGATATCACACAGATATACCCGTTTCTGTGGTCTGCATAGTTCATCTCTACTATTCGAATTTGAGAAATCAATTAACTCTTGTTTGATCTGAGATAAAAGAAGAAAGACTTGTCAAAGTTAAAGGTTCTCCTAAAAAAAAATCGCAATATGAAATTTCTACAAAAAAATGTAGACAATTCATATAACGCTTTTAAAGAGTGTTTTATAAATTGAAAAAAAAAAACTTAGAAGTCTCTACTACAAGACTATAAATAATATTGTGAATTCCTTGAAATTTAGATATGACAGAAAATCATTTTGGGTATGATGAATTTCAAAAAGAAGTATTGAAGTTTTTTCGCTTGGATATTGACGAGGATTGACTTGTTGTACACAGAAAAATGTTCTTGAAGCTCTAGCAGCAAATACTCCATAAAAAATGTGAAAACCACATTATAATTAGAACCCATGAAATTTACGGAATTGACTTTAAAATTATCTGTAAGAAAACGCACAGCCGAATGATCGAATTCGAGTTTTAGAAGACTGTGGACATACATGAGAAGTACTATGAGCCAAGCTTATCTCAATTCCTTCATTCTGAAGTTGCGATGAATATAGATTTAAATAAGAAATTGTACGTTGCAAAATATTTGCATTATCATAATGTTATTTAGCAACAACATTTTGTGTTATGTCTTTTTTTTGAAAAGTGTATTATAATTTTGCCCAGAAGTTTGCAACGCATAGAAGGAATCATCTCCGAAGATCTGATCAGCATGACGAGCGAGTCGATTTTTTCCCCGCCGTCCGTCTGTCCGTCTGTCTGTCTTCCCAGTTTTGGAGCTATCGAGCTGAAACTTTGCCCGAGTCTTCTTTTACTGCACGCTGCTAATATGTCGGAACCGACCGGATCGAATGACTACTTCTTGTAGCTGCCATACCAATGTTCGTTCGGAAAATGGATTTTAGTAAGAAAATGTATTGTTCTCAATATTACGCTCTCAAACACGGTCATGGGTAATATGTAATGTTTTTAAGCTGATCTGCGAAGTTTGGTCGAAGTCGCTAACCGTTTAGACAAGCTATTTCAAGTGTATCAAAACTTCGGTACAGACGAATTTAGCTTTGTTTCCGTTTTTAAGTGAAACATCTTTAATTTCGGTACGGATGATTTTAGTAGGGTAAAATTTTAGTAAAATTTGATTTCAGCATCACGTGACGCTGACGTCATTCATATTTTGTGTTGTTTTGATTTGTGGAGTTTCCCGGCAAAAACACACACAAGAGGATAGGCAGAGGGGGAAGCGAAGAGTTAGGAAAGATGCTGAAGATGGGCAACTGGGTGGGTTCTGGGAGAGATCTGGGTGTGATCTTTGTGGGATCTGGTAGTATTTGGGAGGGATTTGGGTGGAGTTTCATCTGGGCGGGATCTGGGTAAGATCTGGGTGGGATCTGGATGGGAATGGGGGTGAGATTTTTGTGGTTTCAGGGTGGGATCTGAGTGGGATCTGGGCGGGATCTGGGTGGGATTTGAGTAGAATTTGGGTGGGATCTGGGTGGTATCTGTGTGAGATCTGGATGAGGATCTGGGAGGAATCTGGGTGGTATCTGGGTAGAACCTGAGTGGGATCTGGGCGGGATCTGGGTGGGATCTGGGTTTGATCTGAGTGGGATCTGGGTGGGATCTGAGTGGGATCTGGGTGGGATCTGGATGAGAATCTGGCGGGTTCTTGGTGGGATCTGGGAGGGTTCTGGGTGGTAGCTGGGTAAGATCTGGGTGGGATCTGAGTGGGATTTAAGCGGGATCTGGGCGGGATCTGGGTGGGTTCTTGGTGGGATCTGGGAGGGATCTGAGTGGGATAATGGTGGGATCTTGGCAGTATCTGTGTGGGATCTGGGTATGATCTGGGCGGAATCTAAGCGGGATCTGGTTAGGATCAATAAACAAGTTTTCCGGAAAATGAAGAACACTGGCTTGGATCTTGATGGTAGTATTTCTGGGTGGGATTGGAGTTTTCTGATTTATATACCATTAAGAGAGCTTGTTATTTGAAAATAAGCTTTTAAACTTAGGACCATGTTTCACATCAAAGACTCGTGAGTGTTAACGACACTCAGACCTTTTTTTAATTAATTTTTACCACAATATCTATTTTTATACCATCCACATAATATGATTTTATATTTTTCCAGACGGTTAATTGAAACTCTACCCTATCCGTTTCTCTGTATCTTTCCCCCAACAGATTTTTGAATGGAAAGGATTTTCCGGTGAGCTTGCTTTAAATTCTATAACTTCTCCTTTTTACCACAGATTTTAATGAGCAATGTCTAAATTAGGGCATTAATTACTAAAGGCAACAAAATAATACTTTTCCAGTATATTAATGGATTGGTGGTGATTCTAGATGATTTTCGCGGGCTAAACACGAATCCGTTTTCAGAAATGGTCCGTCACGTCGAGTGATTTGAGCTTAAAGTTGCAGAAATTTTTTTTGTTTTTTTTTATACGAGTTTTTGGGTCACCTATACTTTTCTTTTAATTCTCTTTGATATAATCGGAAAGTACTCCTTTTTTATCTTTCAAATAAACTTTCCCAATTAATTCTACGATTTTGTTCAATGAAGATATACCATTGTTAGTATTTGTAACCGAGTTCGCCAAAAAACCAATATATTATGGCTGCTCAATTATGCAATTTGTTTTGTTGGAAATTTTATATAGAAATTCTATACTATTTAATATTGAGTTTGGCTGGCTCTAGGTCCGAAAAAGTTTAAATTGTTCACAACTGTAAACAACTTCTGCATTAAACATCAAAAAGAGCTGGTTGCCTATATGGTACCGTTTTATCATTCTCCCGAATGAATCTTCAGTAGGCTTTCCGCTGGAGAAACCATAGCTTCAACTGCCTTTCCTTACAATCAATGCTTTGATCAGTTGTGAACCGAAAAAAGCAATGAAATTAAAAATAGAACAAGCCACGATGATTTCAACTATATGATGTTTAATGCTTAAGCTTAATGCTTAAATTTCTAGGTACAAAAAAGCTTTTGAGCAAGCTAAACTGGCCTTTAATTTTGAATGCAAGCATTCAAAAAGCGTTTTGCGTTGTTTCTTGAAACTTTTGCTAGTTTCGTTTACAAAACAAGAGAGCGTGCCTTCTCTTATAAAGATTTTGTAATTTATCTGGCGACCTTTCTAATGTTTCCTTAGTGAGTTTGGCTGGCTCTAGGTCCGAAAAAGTACTATACAAATTACTAGCCTGCTGTACAGTTTTTGCCCTGCATACCTTTAGGCAGTGGACAAATTGGTTATCATATTATTGTCGAGACTATGCGCTCAAAATGGTATATCTTCGCTAAAAACAACACAGAAATTCTTTGGAATATTTTTTTTTTTAAATTTAAGAAATAATAATTTACGAAAATATCAAAGAGAGTCCAAACAATATTATAGGTTACCTACAAAACGCGTCTAAAAAGAGTCAACTTTAAGTTCAAATTACTAAAAATCTCGAAGTGAAGATTGGAGTATTGGATAGAATGGAGTTCAGCGCAGAAAATCATCTAGCATCACCACCGACCCATCAATATACTGGATCTTGCTGCCTAGTGTTATGCTTATTAAGACAAAATTTTGAGGTTTCTAAATTTTTTCAAGATTGCACAAATATTTTTGATGTGATACTTCTTTAATTTCGTTACGGAAGATTTAAGTAGGAGTAAAATTTGATTTTAGCGTCACGTGACGCTGACGTCATGCATATTTTGTGTTGTTTTTTTGTGGTGTTCCCCAGTCCGCACACTGAAAATTGACTTAACAGTGTTTTAACAGTGACTAGACAGTGACTAAGCAGTGACTAAACAGTGACTAAACAGTATTCTAAACAGTAACTAAACAGTGACTAGACAGTGACCAAATAGTGACCAAACAGTGACTAGATTATTACTAAACAGTGACTAAGCAGTGACTAGTGACTAATGACTAAACTAGTGACTAAACAGTGTGTAAACAGTTACTAAACAGTGACTAAATAGTGACCAAACAGTTTCTAAACAGTGACTAGACTATTACAAAACAATGACTAAACAGTAATTTGACAGTGGGGGACCGATGGGGAAGAGTGGGGGAACAGAGGGTCTTTTTTTTTTTTTTTCTATTTCAAGATTGAGATATTTTTTTCAGCCTCTTATTCATGTTTCGACAATAAACAAGACACACAGAAAAAAATAACACAGCAGCAAGTGATCTTGTTTTCGGTATTCCTATTCCCTGTTAATGTTCTTCTTTTGTCATTGCTGACTTATATACCATTGAGTAAGCTTGTGATTTTGAAATTAAGCCCTTTTTAGCACCATGTTTCACATCAAAGCCTCGTAAGTGTTAAGGACACTCAAACCATTCTTGTAGTTAGAATATCGTAAAACGAGAACACAAATCGAACTTTGAAGTTTTATTGCATTTTAAAAAGCTTGCTTTAAGAGTTAGCGATTTCGACCAAATCTCGCAGATAATTTGGAAAACATACATATAATTTCAATAATGGCCGAGATTAGGAACACTAACATTGAAAACAACAAATTTTTCATCTCACTAAGACACATTTTCCGACCGATCAATCCTATGGCAGCTACAAGAAGTAGTCATCCGATCCGCAATAAGGTCTAACGAGCTACTAGATCATAGGTCGGTAAAACTGGACGGATTAAATCTACTTGGGCTTGAGCAGTCGGTCAAGTCTCTTAGCTTTTGTCACCTAATCTAGTAGACGGGCATATTTGTGGCACTTCACATATAAAGGCAATCATCTTTAATTCGAAATGCAAGCGTTTATACAAAAATCTCTAGAGATTTCTGGAATACGGGTGTATAAGTATCAATTATTGTTGGACAACACAGTGGAGATCTGATAAGTCGACTATGTGTTATTGACAAAAACTGCTACTTACTTTGACGGCGCAACGCTCTTTATATTTATTAATTAAACAACAACCAGAAATTAAAATTTTGAAAACAATTAATTTTTTTAACTGATTCGTATAAACATAGATTATCTCAGAGCTTTGAAAACAGAAGCATCAAAAGTTTTTTCTTTCTTAGCGAAATATTCTGGGTGTGAAGTAACTAAACATGAAAAAGCTTTTCAAACTTTGCCGTTCAGATTCGGCGATAAACAGTAGGTCCCTTCATCTTTTTGCCGACGGTTGGTTTGTAAATCTCTCAAAAAATTCGTTGGTGCCACAGAACTTCTTAGAGATTTCATTTTCTAATTAGAAAATCTAGTGGGAACACCAGATGTTCCAATTGATGTTCTATCTCTAAAAACAAGGCTGAATCTCTAGCCGAAAAAATTCCCTTATTTTAGATGTGGGTTAATTAACTGAAATTTTTTGATTGTGTTTTATGTTTTATGATGCATTTTTAAATCATAATTCTATTTTAAGTCGCATTCTCTACCAATATAATCCAAAACTTAAAAATTTGTGGGCGCCAAACTTGAGGTATTAGTTTCCATCCCCTAATCCACTAGTTGTCATGTAGAGGGCGCCACTTCGACAAAAGGCGCTAGTGAGAAAAGAGCTTTGCAAAATCTCCTAACAAAACATTAGAGGTTTGAAACCAACCAAAAGAAATTTCTGTGGCACCTAAGAATTGGAATTCGGTTGGAATTTGGTTGGAAGAGGTTTCTCTGGCACCCCCGATTATAAGCATACACGCCAAGAGATTGAGAGAAGCTTGGCTTGGCTAATTTTGCATTTACATGAAGCTCGATAAATGGATAATCCATGTTGTAAGTGAATTGCGAGAGGTTATTTTGCCAAATGTAAAAATAATGGAATCCTCTTTATATATTTTTTTTGCAGTTTAGTCGGTAGTCGAAATCAAAAACATAGTTGCGGCAGTTGTTGCTAACAGTTAGTCTATAGCAGAGCTGCCCACGCCCTATTCGATGTTGTTTTGCGCATAGCGACTGCGCGTATAGGCGCTTACGCATAGCACAAACCAAAATATATTGCAACAATAACTTCGTTTGTTTTTTCGCTTCTCTTTCTCTCTCATGCCTCTTGCAAACTCGAAATTTCGCAGTCGAATAATTTCGTGTGCATCGGAGACCCACGAGCACACACACTCGGTTTTCTCTTTCTATTTCTAGAGGTTGTGGTTGTGTCAGAAATATTTTCTTTTTCCTCTGGTCTAAAGTAATTGTAAAACTTTGCTCCGGCTTGGGCTTATTTTTTCGCCGGAGTCCCAATTCAAACCCACTTTGCATTCCTGATTTAAAGACGAACAAACTCACAAGTACACACACATAAACAGCACATGGTAGACAAGATTTCCAACTCTCAGATGGAATTATGAGCACACATATGACACACATGAAGATCACATTTGTAGGCCTACCAAAAGCTCCATGCATCAGTGGCATTTTTGTGCTAAGTCTGTGCTCATCATTCATTTCCAAACGAACTCCGGCCTGTCTATCATGTTGATAGTTTGGCCGAGGTCGCGGGGATTTTGTGTTTGGTCTGGTTTTGCGGGCACGCGGAGGTTTAGTCACCACCGTGTAAAGGGCTAAAGCATGCAGGGGGTTAGTAAGATGGAAGGAATAGCATGCAGTTAAGTCACCGCTATACTTACGATCTTCCACACACATAAGGCCATCGGCCATCAACTTAAGTCCAGTGGGACAGGCGCAGGAGATGCGTGGACTACGCTCATTGATACGCGGAGCGGGCAGGCAGAGATGAGAACAATGACCATTCACGGACTGACAATGATTGATGCCATCAGGTTGGCGGTAGGGATGATAGACATGTATGACCATGGGATGCTGGAGCTAAAAGAGCAAGATTAGTAACGAAACCAGCCACTTACACTCCAGGGTCCAGAGATCTTACCATGTGCACTGCGGTAATGGGTTCCACACCCTCACCCGTGAATTTGTTGGCCTTGAACACGGTCTGCTTATCCCAGTCGGTCCAGTAGATGTAATCCTCAAAAGTGGTAATCGAGAACGGATGCCTCAGATACTCCGTGGAGTACAGAATCTGACGACGCTGTGAGCCATCATAGTTGGCACTCGAGATAATATTCAGCTTGCCATCCACCCAGTAGATGCGCTTGAGCACCAGATCCAAAGTGATGCCATTGGGCCACTTGACATCATAGTTGATTATGGTGGTGCGATGCGAGCCATCCATGCCAGCACGTTCAATACGCGGTGAGGCCCCCCAGTCCGACCAGTACATCCAGCCCTCAATGGGATCCAAGGCTATGGAGCGTGGTATATCCAGGGCATCTTCGATCAAAACCTTGCCCATATTCCCATCGAAATTGGTCAGCTCAATGGTGCATTTGTGTGTATCCGTGTAGTACACATGATTGTAGATCCAGTCCACCGCCAGACCATCTGAGGTAACCGATGACTGCTTCAGCACCACCGTCTTCTCCTGCCCCTCATCAATGGGTGCCTTGTAAATACTCTGTGTGGTCACATCACTCCAGAAGATCATGCCCGTGCGAAAGACAAAGTCCAAAGCGGTGGCCGACTTGGTATTATTAACTATGGAGGTCATTTCCATGTGATCCAGGGCAATTTTACGTATATCATGACGGCGGGCCAGCAGCAGCGAGGCATGTCCCTCGCTGGCCTTGCAGCGGGTGTGATTCCTTGGATCTCGCATGTAACCCGCCTCGCATTCGCACTTGAAGCCGCCTATTTCGTTGATGCAGATCTGTGAACAAACTCCCGGATTCTCACATTCATTGATGTCTATGCAAGTGCGTTTATCTGTGGACAGCTTGTAGCCCACATGACACTCACAGCGATGACCCACAGCCAGGTCCACACAATGATGCATACAGCCGCCATTCTTGGAGGAACACTCATTTACGCCACACTTGCCGGCCGGTTCATCCTCCCCATCGGGACAATCCTTGCGCTTATCGCACACTTTAGTCAAGGCAATGCACTGACCTCCTCCACAGTCAAACTGACTGGTGGCATTACAACTCTTGGGCTGGGCCTTCAAACGACAATCCTTCTCATCACTGCCATCCGCGCAGTCCTTATCCCCATTGCAAGTCAAGTGTCCGGCTATGCAAGTGCGGTCGCCGCATTGAAACTGATCGGATCGGCAGGTAACATTCTTGCAGTTGGCGCTGTGCTCATCATCGCCATCCGGACAGTCACGGTCGCCGTCACAGAGCCAACTGTGATGCAGACAGGTGATGCGATCTTTGCACTGGTATTCGTGGGGCAGGCAAGGTGTCATTGTTTTGGTCACATTCGTGCAGGACTAGACAACAGGGGGAAGAGACGAAGTTAGCAAAGTTGGGCGCTCGCTTGTTAGAAGTTTGTGCGAAAAGTTTTCACTGCATACTTTTAGTTGCTTACACACGAAATTATGTTCACCCCCAACCCCCCCCGACAACCAACCCCGAACGAGTCATGCAAAAATGCAATTTTATGCGTGCCATGCGTCGACAACAAAAGCTGCCAAAGCTGACTGCTCCGCCCTGCTCTGAGTTATGCCCCAACTAGGTCGTAATTTATGCCAAGTCTTAACCGCAAAAAAATACGACAAAACGAAAACTCTCTATTCAGTTGGGAGCTGGCGAAGCAAACTTAAATTTATGTGCGCGTATAATTCACTCACCCGCTCATCGGAGGCATCCGCACAGTCCGGATCGCCATCGCACACCCAGCGCTTGGCTATGCAGGCGCCGTTGCTGCATGTGTGCTCCGCAACGGCATCGCAAGGCACCACGGGACAATCCACCTCATCGGAGCCATCGCCACAGTCGTTGTCATGATCGCAGACCCAACGCTTCTGTATGCAGCGTCCATTACCGCAGGTGTACTCATCCGAGCGACAGGTTTGGTCTGTGGAAAGGTGAAGGGTTGAGTGGGCCAACAAAATACAAAGGACGAAAGCCAAATGAAGGAAATGAAGTGCTAAATTGATGGATAATGAACTCAAAACACTCCCAAAACTAAAATGGTTTTTTTTTTTCATGTTTCCTTACTGCAGTTGTGCTCATCAGAGCCATCGCTACAATCATTGCTCTGATCACACATCCAGGCCAGTGGCACACATTCCCCCTGTCCGCTCTTGCAGCCGTATTCCTCCGGCGAACAGGTGCGTGCCTCTGGTGGTAGAGGGGGAGCAGCACAAAAGAGAAAAAGAAATCGATTTAGCTCCATCGCAACAGCACAATATGTCTCAATTTCAATGCATTACGCATACGCAGCGTATGACAACAATAAATTCATTTACTTTCAGCTGGAAATAAGCCAAAAAACAAACAGCTTCCATTTATTCCTCCCCAAAAAAAAGCAGACAAGTCAACCAACAAACTTGAGTACACCGAACTGTGCATGTCCTTGGATGTGCTGAGCAACTGAGAACACTGCTATGCACTTGAATAAGGACAGGATGTTTTTTATGCCCAAGGCACTTTGGTTTTCGTTGATGGTATAAAGAAACTAAATTTCATTTCCAAGTTCGTCTACTGCGCATAAAATAAAACCAATTCACCTTCCACCAACGCCAAATCAATTTGTATTATTTTAGTAAGAGAAAAAGGTCAAAGGGCAATAGCTGGTGCTTGTGACCGGTTGTGTTAAAGTGAGGTTAGCTTAGTAATGTTTTGGAGTGTATTTAAACCAGAGGAGGTTCCTTCTGACTAAACTATTGTGGGGGCAAAGCAATCTCCAATAGATTTGAAAACGTAAGTTAAAGTAGGCACTGCCCGACTTTGAAAAATAAATGTTGTATAGCCTTCCCTTATGTTAGCAGCCAAATATATGACAAAAGTTCTGTTCCTTAACGAAAAGCCGAAAAGTATGCAACGTATTTATACCTTTGCAGAGGGTATATTTAAATTTTCCAAAAGAGCTTAAAAGGAGGAAGGAGAAGGTAAAAAAACTAATTCAAGTGAGCATCAACTTGATTTTAATGGAAGCGTCTTTAAACTTTACAGCTATGAAGATTATCTGCTTCCACCCCATTTTGGTGAGTTTAATCATAGTAATAAACTGGCCAGCCGCATAGTCAAAGTAGCTGCGTCTTTTATTGCTGAGTTTGGAAAACCATTCAGCTAAGATTGTTCAACGCTTAAACGAAATGTTGAAATGAAATTCATTTAAAAACTTTATGTATATGAACTAGCTGTACCGGCGTTCTTTGTTTTTATGATAATCAAAACTTATTACTAAATTTTTTAATTTCACAATTTTTTGGACCCTTTGATCTTTCCTTGCTATTTACCCGTTTATTTATCACTCTGTTTATTCGTCTTTACGGCAATTTAAACTCATTATAAAATTTTGCTAATTTCTCGATTTTATTGGACCGTTTCACCTTTAATTCCCATTGAATTGCCATCTATCAAAACTTCTTAATAATGCAAACTCATATCCAATATTTCAATAGTTATTCTGCTATTAGGCGAGGAGACGAATCCAATAAATCGGAGATCATTGAAATCAGTACCCCCCTTGTGTAATAAGTGGTGACACTAACCCGACTGTGTTTTATCTATATAGATTATACCAGCTGCAAGGGTATAAAAACTTCGGCCAAGTCTCTTATACCCGTTACTCGTAGAGCAAATAGAGTATGCTGAAGTCATGCAAATGTATGAAACAAGCAGAAGGAATCATATCCGACCTTATAGAGTATATATATTCTTGATCAGCATCAACGGACGAGTCGATATAGCCATGTCCGTCTGTCCGTCCGTCTGTCCGTATGAACAAACAGATCTCAGAGATGGTAAGAGTTGGAGGTTTGACATGTATGGGACATAAACTTCTTATACTTTTGCAGGCAGATCAAGTTTATTTTAAATTTTTGCCACGTCCCCTCCCGCCCCAGCAAATTAGAAAAAAGGACATATCTTCCGCTGTTTTTTAGATAAATGGTTTGAACCTTCTACAGATAGTAAGTAATTAGCATTATATATCGAGTTGCCGAAGAAATGATAAAGATCGTATGAGCGGTTCTCAAGTTATGGGCATAATAGACCAGTGACGTCATGCACCACTGAGTGTCAGATAGAGACAGTCACATTTTTCACTCTTCTAGGGGAATATTCCAACAACAACTTCGTATATTTCTCTCTTCTCTTTCTCTAATGTGCCTTTTGCGACATCGAGCGCAACAACAAGTATGTATGAGTGGTCTTTAGCGTAGATTGAATTGTTGGGGACGTGATCTCGTGTGCATTTCTTTCGATGTGATGTCAAAATAACTTCTTAAAATATCGGACGACAAGTCTCTTTTGTAGTTTTATGTGTGTCCCGTTTCATTGACCACCGATTAATACTGATGTCTCGATCAAGGCTGCAAACCGTTCCGGAACCGAACCCCTAAGAACCGGTTCGCTTCGGGGTTTTTTGGTGCGACGAACCGGACCATGAACCGAACCCTTAACATTTTAAACTCCTCAAACCTGAACCCGAACCGGACCACTTTTTCGAAAAATTAGGTTCGGTTTAACAAATGATGTAGCTTTTCCAAGCACACACACAGGGAAAAATCGAAATCTGACAGAAGTTCTCCAATCTAACGGCATTTCTCTAGGTCAGATTTGTAATATCAGAACTTTTAAATGACAACTGCGAACAGAACTTGAATGCAGCTATAAAGAAAGTAATGTTGATGAAAGTTGCTCATGTAAATCAAAAGCATTTCCTGATTTGAATGATGACCACGTTACCAGAACAGATTCCTGGAGGACTACATAATTACATTTTTTTGAGCTGCACACACTCTAAATTTAGTAATTAACAATTTTTTAAGGAAGTTCAGTTTAACATTAGTAAGATTCGCACACTTTGAAAGAAAATCCGTACTCACACAATATGAAATGTTTCATCGATGTTTTACTGCTCAGACACGATGGAACTCAAACTACAAAATGTGCAATCGCTGACTAATTCTTAAAGATTTTTGCATTCAGAGTTCCTTAAAAGATCTCCACCTAAAAACATCTGAATGGAACTTATTTCAAAATATATGTAATTTACTCGATAAACGTTCTTCTATTATGAGCTCAGTACCTCTAAAACGAAAACTGCTTAATGTGAATTTTCAAAATTCCAATTTGAATGATTCTACGTATGATTGCGAAGAAGCGAAGTTTATGAAAACAATAAACAAATATCAAATACACAATTTTGTAAATAATTTAATAGACTCCTACAAAAATTGTTTAAGTCTTTATCTTTCTGAAAGGTCTAAAAAAGCGGACTTTAAAATTATTGGCTTAACTATATTTGCTGTTTGAGCAACTTAGGTAACAGTTGAACGAGCCTTTTCAACACTTAAGTTTGATATTTCTGTTTTAAGAGCTGGTATAGATGAACAGCTCCTAGAAGTTATAGTGTTTATTAAATTAAGCTTACATTATTAAAATAAAGAAAATTATTTTAAAAAATAAGTAGAAATAAATTGAAACTATTTTTTTATGTTTAAGCAAACCGAGGTTCGAACCAAAACCTCGGGTTCATGGTTTCCAGGAACCGGTCCGCGAACCGAACCTTAGACTTTACAACCGGTTCTAACCCCCGGACCGAACCTTCTGAAAAATTTTTAAGGTTTGCAGCCTTGGTCTCGATTAATTTAAATACCACTTGCCAAAGTTATTAAGAGCTTTTCTCCCCATTTAGAATCTTGTTTTTTTATTAAATCATTTAGATGAATAGAAATACTTTCCTTTGCACTTCTACTCCTCAATACTAAATTTATCTGTGCTGAACTCAGACTTGAGGTGTAGGAACTGCTCCATTTAATGACTGAATTTAGTACTGTTTTTAGTACTACCCATAAAGACTCACCAGAACTGAAAATTATTTGAAAAAAAACAAAAGGCAAAAAGGAAAAAGCCCAAACCCCCCAAAGTTAGCCTAAAAAATGTAGAGGCATCCATAAAGTCAGTAACAACCCTCCAATTTGTACAGCTTTGGAACCCTAATGCTTTTAAAAAAAAAGTCTTATTAATGAATAAAATTCGTTCAAAATATGCGAAACTTTATATTGGTATTAATTTGAAACTTAGAATATTAAGTTAAGCCGCGATAACGAATGTAAGAATTCGAATGTTGGCGTCAACAATTAGAAACATGCCGAATTTCGCAGCTTTGAGTTTTTAGATTTTAAACAATCAGTACTTAGTTATAAGTAATTGCTATGAAAGACACATTCCCAGCATTTATACATTGACAAGGTAGGTTTAGGCAGCTTAGTATGCATGTTGTTGTAGTAGATTTTTGCAAACATATTAAAATAATAAAGATAGGACATATACCACTCCACAACGCAGACGTAGCTGTTTCATCGCTTTGACAGATGACGCCCAAAGTGAGAGGTTCGAAACGGAAACAGCTTCAGAAGAGGCGTTTTTTTTGCTGAGGCATTTTGCGAAAAGTAAAGCTCTGCCTGAAGCGCACCATTACACTGACTTCTGATTAAACAAACATCCGCGTGCACACAATGCATGCAGAGTAAGAAAAGAATGTTTCCAGTAGTGAGGTGTCTGCACTTGATAATTCATTTCATTAACGTAAATAAAATACATTTTGTGAGAGCTCAAATAAAGCAAACAGTTTTTAAAATGTTGTGTTTATATTTTACTGAAAATTTGTAAAGAGTCGAAGTTATACATATTTGATAGAAATAATATATTATAAAAAATAGAATCTAGTATCAAAATGATACTAAATTTGTAGGAAAAAATATGGTTGTAAGGGGCTATCTCCGCAACGCTCACCAAATTGCATGCGGTTTTTTAAATGATAGCCAAAGTATGTCATGGTTTTAAAAAAGAAACTTTTACTTGTCCATAAATAGGTTTCTCAAAAATTAAAAATTAGTCATGCGAACCTCTAAAATTTTGCAGAAGGTTCGGTCCGGGGGTTCGAACCCGTTGTAAAACTTAGGGTTCGGTTCGCGGACCGGTTCTTGGAACTCCTGAACCCAAGGTTTTGGTTCGAACCTCGGTTCGCTGGAACAAAAAAAAAGTAGTTTCGGTTTTAAATACCTAATTGATTAAATAATATTCTATAATTCAATAATGCTACTTCAGTTATCAAATTTAATTTACTTCACAACTTTTGAGCATTACATCTTCTAGGAGCTTTTTAACTAGCTTCACTAGCTCTTAGATCAGAAAGATCAAATTTATATGTTGAAAACGATCGTTCAACTGATACCTGAGTTGCTGGAACATCAAGTGTTGTTAAGTATTCGTGCCTGTAAGTATTCGTTACATTTGTCAATGTATGTTCTCTTGAACAATTTTCGAACGAATCATTACATCATTTACAGGTTTTATATTTCCTATGGCTTTCATAAACTACTCTTCTGTGCAATCAAAAGTTGATTCATTTAAAAGTGATTTTGAAAACTCTCTTTAAGAATTTATTTTTGTAGCTTCAGCAGAAGTTAACAAAGTTGAAAAACTCTGCTCTAAGAGCGCTGAGCTTATAAAAAAAGAACGTTTATCGAAAGTTTATAGTAATAAACAAAAGATTTTAGAACAATTGCTCGAAAAGAGAAGCCAGCGGAATTACAATCACTTAGTAGTAATTGTGAATCCTGCAGTATTCAATTCAAAAGATTTTAGATGGAGCTTCTTTAAAGAACTCTGAACACATAAATCTTTAATTGTTAGTAAACGTTAGCACATTTTTTAGGTTAAGTTCCATTGCGTTTCACAGTCGAGCAATAGTTTTTTTTTTAATTTTTCTATAAGCAAATTTCATATAGTGTGTGTACTGAGAAGTATGGGAACTAATGTCAAACTAAACTTCTCTAAAAAAATCGTTATTTACTGAATTTAGAGTTTGTGCAGCACAACAAGCTGTTTTAACAGAGTTTTCCAGGAAATCTATTGAGGTAACTTGGTCATAGTCCAAATCAAGAAATGTTTTTGACGCACATGAGCAACCTTTATCAACATTGCACTCTTTATAGTTGCATTCCTGTTCTGCAGTTGTCATTTAAAAGTTCTCCTGCTCGATTCATATTCGCTTCATTATCGACGTTGATATTATAAATCTGACTTAGAGAAATGTCGCAGGATTGAAAAACTTATTGAATGAGAGCAGTCAGATTACAAGCAATTTCTATATTTCCCGGTAAGAGTCGTTGGAAGAACTACATAATATGTTGAACCGAACCTAGTTTTTTGAAAAAGCGGTCCGGTTCGGGTTCAGGTTCGAGGAGTCAAAAATATTAGGGGTTCGGTTCGTGGTCCGGTTCTTCGGACCCAAAAAACCCGAACCGAACCGGTTCTTAGGGGTTCGGTTCAGGACCGGTTTGCAGCCTCCAAACAGTTTTTTGCTTTGTGTTTGCATACAAGACAAAATAAAGCACCTGCAGGAGCCGTACACAGGTAAGCACAAACTGTAAGTAACTCGCAAGTATGGAGACAACCAATTTGCGACGCCCGAGAGTTCGAAACAAGCCCTGGTGTGTAGATGGTATCAACTTATCTTCAAAATCTCAGCCGAGGCTACAAATGACAAATATCGGATTTTCCTTAAAATGAATTTTCTAAAAGTTTATTTAAGCTTATCAAATATCTCTCAAAAGTCGTCTGTCAAAATTCTCTAAGAAGAAACTCTTATCAAACTAAACCTGTCAAATTACATCAAAGAAGGCTAAAAGTTTTAAATATTTAGAGTAATTTGCTTTGCTATTACACTATCCTCAGAGATATATTCAACTCAATTTAACGATTTGCCTGAGTAAATAAAAAACTGTCACCCCGTTTTAAGCAACGAATGTTCCCCGCTAGAAGAACTTAACAATAACCGAAGCTAGTCTATTTTTACCACAAAATCATGAATATTTTGATAAGCATCTCCATTTAATCTTAAGAAATTGTTTGTCCCCTCTTTAGCTAGAGTATAAAAAGGCTCGGGGCTGTTGTTTTGAGCTTCGTACGTGAGTGTGGGAGTGCGTGGGTGAACATATTAGTTAGGGTTGTTGCCAGGCGCCAAGCAAAAGGCTACGCGGCGGCGTACACTTGTTGTCGAGGACGCATGAAACTGAGCTGTTTGTATAGAAGGCACTTTGATGTTGAACTTTCCCTTTTTCCGGTAGGTAGGTAAGTGGTTATGCAAGCGACATTAGTTTGTGAAATTATGCCAACGCCACTCCATTAAGAGCGAATGAGTTAGTGCGGGTAAAGTGGGTTGTAGTTGTAGTTGAAGTTGTTGTTGTTTGCTTACTGCAGTGGGCCTCATCCGACTTGTCGCGGCAATCGTTGCTGCCATCACACAGCCAATCGCGCGGAATGCACTGCTCGACAGTTTGGCATTTGAACTCATTGTTGGGGCAGGCATTCACTATTTTAGTTGACAGTTTATTATTGTAATTGCTCGCGCTCAGTGTATGATGGAATGGATTTTCGAGTACTTACTGCACAAAGCGGGCGCCTCATCCGAGCCATCGGCACAATCGTTCTCCTGATCGCAGCGCCATTTGTTGGGAATGCAATTGCCGTTCGAGCAGCGGAAATGGTCCGACGAACAAGTGGCCTCTGTAATGAAAAACCAAGTGAAATGGAGTGAGTGGCTGTTTGAATGGTATGTTTTGGCTTTGAACTTTGGCCCCTGGTTGCCCCGTATCAAAAACAAAGCCAAACAAAAGGACACTGCGGGTACTAGTGTATGTATGTATTTACCAACACGCACTTGAGCACGTGCTGGGCAAAGGAGCACAAAACAGACGGAAAGAACATTGCATACGCGTGGGCGCTCAATGGCCGATGGCTTTTCAATGCCACTCGACGGGGTGGCAAGGGAGCAGCAAATGTGTTTGTTTATGAATAGAAGCTCGATTTTCGGACCGTTGTTTGTTTTAATTTTTATATATGACCGTTGGAGGAATTGTATTTGTGCTGACTTGTTGCTTGAAATTGTATATATTTGGGAATCAGTTTTCCTCTTTTTTAGTTAAATAAATTTTGTTTGCATATAAGAGCTCCGAGAAACTCGTGGGTTTGTATCTATAGCAAAAGCATGTAGTCCTTAATCAATTGATTGACTTTTTTCTATCTAATTGTTTAAGGCTAGAAGAAAGATGCTGACTGGTTCCCAACCCAAAAATAAATGAAACTAAAAAGTCCCGGACAGCTCTACAGATTGTAAAATAAGCGTTTGCACTACGACCTAAGCTTTAATCAGGGTAGGGATTGTTTGTCGCCTATTCTGTTGGTCTAGGATCTTCGATAATTGGACCTTGTCTTCAACCGAACTTGAGGAAATAGTCAAGAACCACAAAAGTGCTTAGCAGCAGCGCAGTTGACTCACCGACACTATAAGGTCGTCGCTGCCCTGAGTCGCAACTGTGCCGCCGTGCGACATGGACTTTGTGTCAGTGGCTGTACACACATAAGGAGTGCAAATATGTGAATCGGTTTTTGGCCGACCACTGATTTGCATGTTGTGTCAAGATAAAGCTTGAGTTTTTATCTAATTTTGTAAAGGATAGTCTGCGAAGTTTTGAATCTATTAGATTGATTGCGCCTTTTTCCGACAAGGTAATAAATTGCGTGTTAAAACACTTTGCTGACTTACTCTCTGCAATTCCCTTTGCAAAATTTGTATTCTATCGCTAGAGTATGCATTTTGACAATCGAGAATTCACTGAATTTACAATACATGCGATCTCGAGTAATACATGCGATCACAAGTGTGCAATAATTCAAAGGGCAAAGGAAAAACCTAAAGACAACAAAACAAAAATCTTGAAAAAGTCATCGACAAGTAGAACTTGAAAGCAAAGAGCTCGAAAGCTTTATGGGCATTCGAATGCATTGTAATGGTCTTAAAATAAGTGGTATGGGTTACGGTATGGGCTACGGCTATTAATCTCATCCTGTTTCGGGTATTGGTTACGGTTACGGTTATTGGTATATATACAAAACACAAGCGGAAATCATAATCGATTTCGTTTAGCTAAGCATAAATGCGACAAAGTGAAACAAACTGATATGCAAAATAAACACCAACTGGCACTGACCTATGCACATGTGATAGGGAATTGAAAAATGTCCGTCTCTAAATTAAACACAAAGTTAATGTTTGTAGGCTAAGGAAAACCAACAACAAACAGCCAGTACACGTCTACACTTTGTTTTACAAACAAATCTTTCCATATTCTGCATGTTTTTATGTAGTTACTGCACTTTCTTTAACTTTTGTTCCACATTGCTCGTCATTTATTTCTGTATGAAAAAGAAAACCATTAACCGAAAATGCTTGTTTTTGATCGAGGCATCAGTAGTGTCCACAAGCAAAATTATCAAGCATCAAAACGTAAATAAAAATTGTTAATTTCTCTCTTCCATCCACTGTCAAGATCAAGATCTTTGAAGCTGCCAAGCTGTCAATATAACGGCGTACCGAAATATTTTAGTCTCACATTTATATTTATACATACATAAAAAGTCTTGCGGAATTTCCGCAAGCTTGTCTTTGCAAGCGCGTAGTTCTAGTTGTATTCGTCGCATCGGTTCACGCTAGAGCTTTTTGGAAAGCTCTTTTCACGCGCTAACACGTGTTTGATTTATTGTTGTTTGTTTTTAGTCGTTCGTGAGTTATAGCGTCGCAAACATGGAGCAAAATAAAGAGAAAATACGGCATATTTTACAGTACTACTACGATAAAGGCAAAAATGCATCTCATGCTGCCAATAAAATTTGTGCAGTTTATGGACCCGATACAGTTTCCATTTCCACCGCACAACGATGGTTTCAACGTTTTCGTTCGAAGATGCGCCACGGTCCGGAAGGCCTGTCGTCGAAAATTGCGATAAAATCGCTGAATTGATCGAAAGAGACCGGCATAGTAGCAGCCGTAGCATCGGCCAAGAGCTGGGCATGAGTCATCAAACCGTTATAAACCATTTGAAGAAGCTTGGATTCAAAAAGAAGCTCGATGTATGGGTGCCACACGACTTGACGCAAAAAAACATTTTTGCCCGTATGGATGCATGCGAATCGCTGTTTTTGAAGCGGATGGTGACTGGCGATGAAAAGTGGGTCACTTACGACAACGTGAAGCGCAAACGGTCGTGGTCGAAAAGCGGTGAAGCTGCCCAGACGGTGGCCAAGCCTGGATTGACGGCCAGGAAGGTTATTCGGAGAATTTCTCCGTATCATTTTAAGAAATGTCAAATTTAAATTTAATCAAGCAACAAACAAATATGGATCAGGAATCAAATGTATTTTTGGTCGGTAGACTAAGACCAAATTTTGACGAAGCGATCCCATTTCCAATGAAGAGATGCGATTTACATTTAGATTGTACATTAGAGCCCCCATTTTAGGTTATGCTCTCACCCCCCTAAATAAAAACAAAAGATAAAAAAATCGAGTTTTAACGGGCGCGAATGGCGTCTGAAGTTTTTGTAAATAACTCATACGCAGTGTTGCCTTTTATCATATATTTTTATTCCCGTTACTCGTAGAGTAAAAAGGGTATACTAAAGGCGTGCAAATGTATGTAACAGGCAGAAGGAGTCATTTCCTACCATATAAAGTATATATATTCTTGATCAGCATCAACAGCCGAGTCGATTTAGCCTTGTCCGTCCGTCCGTCCGTCCGTCTGTCCGTCTGTCTGTATGAACACCTAGATCTCAGAGATGGTAAGATATAGAGGTTTGACATGTATGGGACAAATGCTTCTTTTATCTGCACGCAGATCAAGTTTGTTTCAAATTTTGGCCACGCCCCCTCCCACCCCCGCAATTTGGAAAAAAGTTATATCTCCCGCAGTTTTGAAGATAGATGATTTGTTCCCTGTAGAGAGTTAGTCATTCGTAATATGTATTGATTTGCCGAAGAAATGATAAAGATCGGATGAGCGGTTCTCAAGTTATAAGTAAAAAAAGTGAACCAAGCCCTTCCCGCTACCACCCTAAAAAAATGTTGCATACTTTTTGGATGGTCACACTAAGCAACGCGGGAACACTGTTAAACATGTTTTTTCATGAGTAACGGGTATATCGAAGTCGGTTAGAGCCGACTTTAACTTACGCTCTCGTTTTCATTAATAAACAGTCGGCAATGATTTTATTTATAAACTATTAAAATTTGTAAATATTTTATTTCCACAAATGTAGATCCCTTTTTGTTTGTAAAAATTTGTATTTAGTGAACGTATCGAATGAATAATATTTTTTATAACTTTGAGACCCTGTCGCGCCCATTTAAAATTAAAATAACATTTTTTGATTTTCACAATTATTAATTATACAACAAATATTAGCTTTGGGAATGCTGAGACCTCCTTTTTTCCATTTTGCCGGTTTGGGGACCGTACATATGGGTCATTCTTTTTCAAATCGAACAGGCTCAAAATTCAACTTTTTTTTCCAATAAAAAAAAAAAACGAAATTAGATCTCGACACTCCCACCGAAAATAAACAATTTCAAAAATCGTCACAAAATGAAAAAATGAAAAAAAGGGTTTTTTTAAAAACGTGATATCTCAAGATGGTTTATCGGACAGGTATCAAGATGATATTGGTGAAAAGTATTTTACTGTAGCTACTCAAATTATAGTTTTATTAATTTTTTAAATAATTTAATAATATTAAGTAATTGTTGCTAAAAATTATTTATAATTTTTTCTCAGTGTTAACCACCATGATATAGCTTCTAAGGATATACAATTTATTGCCCTAAACTTAACTTAAAATTTGATGTTTTCAAAAAAATGGAGACTTTTATAGTTTAAAAGATATTCATTTTTGAAGTTATAAACAAATAAAAATATACCTCTAAAGAATGCTTTGCCACGCAGTCAGTTTTAAAGCTATGTGACTGAAACTTTGCCATTGTGCTTTATATTTATCAAGCTTTTCAATAATGTCAACATCACGCCGATCGGACGTCTATTTCTTATAGCTGCCATACGAATGCTATGATTAATTGAATTTTATTGTGGTTTAGGGTGGCCAGAGTATTCAAAGTATACTATACCACAACCAAATTCAGCATTTATATGCAGCTATAAGAAATAGACGTCCGATCTGCGTGATGTCCACCGACCTCAAGCCAGCCAGATACAAAAACTTTGACAGGATGATGAATGTTTAAGGGGGTTGACCCGTGTGATGGTTCATCTATAATTTATGTGGATTATCGGGGGTGTCACAGAAATCTCTAGAGATTTTGGCCTCGGTTGGTTTGCAAAACGCTCGAAAAATCCGTCGGTGTCCCAGAACTTTCAGAGATTTCGTTTTCTTATATGAAAATCATCCAATTCTATCCAATCTGTTAACAGGGTTGCCCTTTCTCGCAAAAAAAGTTTCCCATCTTCTAGTTATGAGTTAATTTGATGTTTAAATGCAATTTTTTGATAGTGTTATATGTTTTATGATGCATTTTATAATTATAATTCAAATTTAAGTCATATCCTCCAAAAATAAGATGCAAAATTTAAAAAATATAAAAAACACGAGAGATTTGAAACCAACCGAAAGAGATTTCTGTGACACCGAGAATTGGTTTTGGGTTGGAATTTGGTTGGAAGAGATTTCTGTGACACCGCTGAATATGGTTAAAAGGATTTTTCGATATCCGATGTCTTACTTCCCCTGCTGTATCACGGAATGTTCTCACACCGCTAAGCTGGACTAATTATAGGTTTATCTAAAATTCAAATCTATTGTTCCCCATGCAAATCTCCCAATTTGTATGTTTTGTGAGTGCTTAAAATTCCACATACCACAACACTTTTAATAAATTTTTATGCTTCGTCTCATGCGGCAGAGGCAACTTGCCATATCAATAACATTTTATATGATTACTTTTCTAAACTTTTTATGGCTAAAAGTGCCCATTGCGTTATATTTTTGTTCAGTTTTGCTGCGCTCTGCCAAATGAAATGTAGCATGAAAAACACCCCGCCAAAAACTTGTGTTCAATTCGCTTCTATTTCAACAAAAAAGAAGCAAAATATTTGTTAAAAAACAAACACAAATATAAATACACAACCATTGAACAATAAAAAATGGCCACATGTGTGACCCAAACAGAAGGAAATAAAAGAAGAAAATTTGCCACACTTTGTTCAGTGTTTGCCATTGGCCTCCAGCTCCCTCCCTCCCTCTCCCATTCCCCCGGTCGGTTCGATTTTCTGTTTTATGTATTTCACATTTGTAAATTGCGCCCTGCGGACAAATTGAAGTATATATTTTGGCGCATATTAAATTTGATGCCACTTCGGGCAGCAATTAAAAATCAAATTATACAAACACTCGTGCCGTGTCATGTCAGAAATTGCACTCGCCTGCTTATGACTGGCGGATGGCAGCAAAAACCAAACGTTCATTGATTGCATTTATGCAGTTGTGCAGTTCCGTGTTTATGTTTCGCCATCTGCACTTCAGCATAATTTGTATTTTTAACTAAGTTTAAACGGCTTTTCAGTTGATTAAAAAACTTTGGCCTTCGGCTGATGCTGATGCTGCTGCGCCTGTGTCTGGCCAATTTGTATGCAAATATTAAGCGGCGGCTTGGCACAATATTCTGTTGCATACAATGCGGCGCCCGCTGGAGGTGTGAGTGTGTGTGCCTAGCTTTGTAAATCATGATTGGGATTTTGGCTTGTTTAATTTAAGTTAAAAGGTGTCGAAAAGTTTAGCTGCCACAGTTAAAAGTTTTACAACTCGAAACTTTTGTAACTCACTTGAAAGCTGAGATGAGAGGAGATTGTCAAGGAATTTGGTAAGCGAAAGTGTCAGTGCTTAGGTGCTCGTTGATAGTTTGTAAAAAGGAAAAGCACTTGACCAAAGAGACGAAAGTATACTATAAAGGTACTCAAAAGCGAGAAAGGGAGGAGTAAGGCGACGCTTGAAAAAAAAGTGAAAAAAAGCGTTGAGTTGGGATACTTCCTTAAATTGATGTAATGGCAAAATGCATTAAACACTTGTGATAATTTTGCTAGATTTTATACTTGAATGCCAGACCATGGCATTTGTTTATTAATTTTCCTAAAAAAATAGTTTTAAGTACCTAAGAAAATGGTCTAAATATAATAAATCAATCACAAAAAAACGGGATTAAGATTTTGATGTAGATGTAGAAGGAAAAAGTACCGATTGATTGTGTCCACGGTATTTAGAGTATTAATGAAAGAAGATAACCTTAACCATGGGTGGATTACCGAAGAGCGTTTTGTGGAGCTTCGAAATCAATCAGCACTTAAAGCGGCCTTGCTTATGGAAAAGTACACATGTTCCACATGTTTCCTGCGAAGTATTGCTCAAGTTTTATATTCCCTGATGTGTATTTGTATCGGCAAGTTAAAAAAAGTTTCTCGTTTAAGAACTTAGACCAAAGACTCTTTACAGATGAGGTAGACATCAATACAAATGAAGAAAATATTTGTGAAACAACAAGAACCACACAAAATAGAAAGAGAACTCCGTTTTTTGTTTGTGTGCAACTGTGCTCGTGGCTGTCTGCCGCACCAGAAATCATTTAACGGCAACAACGAAATATTCGCTCAAGATAAAGCATACTCATCTTTGTTGTTGCTTTCGAATTTGATAGAGGCAAAGGAGGAAAAAATAAGATAGAACATATATGAAGTTGTTGTTGTACTAGACTTAGGCTCGTGCTATGCGCAAGCGCTATACGTTCGGCGTGCGTATAGGGCTTGGGCACGCCTGCTTTTAAGATATGTGAAAAGGCATAAAGGTAGCTTTAAATATTCCTAAATTGGAGGTCATACCTGATTTAGCAAAATGCCAATGAACTTTTAAGTCAAGTCCTCCACAAAAGACAGACAAAAGAGCAATGAAAAGAATTGTTGATTCCTGGAGAATCTGTTCCAAAGAAGACTAAGATGAAATCCGCGGCCAGTCAGATTCGGTATAATCATTGACGCAGGAAACATAATCGCAGAAAAATATTGCACAATTTCGAAAGGAAATTATAAAAGAGCTTGTCCAAACTTAAAAAAACTAACACAATTTTTATCAGCGCACTGTGGGCCAGAAATGTAATTTTACTAATCACAGTAGTATATTAATATAAAAATATTGAATTATTTTTTTTATTTCTTGCATAAATTTAAAAAAAGTTAGATTTCTGACATTAAAAAAAATGTTTGTAAAAAGTTTTGAAATTTTGCAACACTCATTTAATCCCAAACAAAACATTGAGACATTTGGCCAAAACTTCTTCATGCAGGCCCAGTGTGACGCTGCACATCCGAAAAAACGATACAGCAATGTTAATTTTATTTGAGCCAAAGTTTTAATACACTTGAGAGAGCATGCTCCAACGGTTCGCGATTTCGAAATAAATTTCGCATATTCGGCTTTAATTCATCTCACTAAGAACCAGAAGTTATATTCATCCGACCAGGGCGGTTCCAACATATATGCAGAATGCGGTCAAAAGAAGACTCTGTGCAAAATATCCACCTCCATTTTAACAACCTACAGAACAGATTTATAGTTCATAGCTTAAATAACTTGTAAAATATGGCTCTGAACCACTAATTAACCCTTTCGAAACCAGTGCGAAACCGTTCCAATACTGGTCCTGATCCAGTAAAATATCCAACTCCATTTTGCCAACCCACAGACCTGATTTCAGATTCATAGCATAAATTATTTCTGAGATCTGGCTCTGAGTTACTTTTTAACTGCTTTAGAACCAGTTCAGAGACTTGAAGCATAGCCTATAAGTATTTCCCGATCGACATTATTATAGAGTGAAAATTTCGTAAAAATCGGTTGACCGGTTAATCGGTTAAGGAACAAACGTACAAACATATACAACTGATGATATTAATAGGTACACACATCAACTCTGATTTTAAAGTAACAGAAAACAGTTTTATTCATTGTTTCAAACTTAAAATTTGTTTTCATTGGTTCTTAAACTATTTGTTTTTAATAAAATAAACTTAATTTTAACATAGAATAATATAATCACATAAAAGAGATCATTTTGTGTTTCAGATACGTTTTCAGTGTGATCATAATAAAAGGTACACTTCATGTGTTGGTAAGAAAAAAAATTTTAATTTCCATTTTGTGTTCTTTTTATACCCTGTACCCATTAAAAATGGGTAAAAGGGGATCATGAAGTTGTGCAAATGTATGTAAAAGGGAGAAGGAAACATTTCCGACCCTATAAAGTATATATATTCTTGATCAGCATCAACAGCCGAGTCGATTTAGGCATGTCCGTCTGTCCGTCCGTCCGTCTGTCTGTATGAACGCGTCGATCTCAGAGATGGTAAGAGATAGAGGTTTGACATGTATAGGACAAATGCTTCTTTTATCTGTACGCAGATCAAGTTTGTTTCAAATTTTGGCCACGCCCCCTCCCGCCCCCGCAATTTGGAAAAAACGTTATATCTCTCACAGTTTTGAAGATAGACGATTCGTACCTTCTAAAGATAGTTAGTAATTAGCAAAATGAATCGATTTGCCGAAGAAATGATAAAGATCGGATGAACGGTTCTCAAGTTATAAGCAAAAAAGTGAACCAAGCTACCACCCCACCCACCCTACAAAAAATGTTGCATACTTTTCGGATGGTCACCCTAAGGAACGCAGGAGCACTGTTAAACATGTTTTTCATGAGTAACGGGTTTATCGAAGTCGGTTAGAGCCGACTTTAACTCACGCTCTCGTTGTCAATTGTACAGGGTATATTGAAGTCGGGCTACTCGACTGCAACGGTCTTACTTGTTTTAGGTAAATTAGTATTTCCTATTTTAGTATCCAGTGTATCAACCTCTATTTTTGGCCACTACTGCTATTCTTTTTGGCATATTTTTAATAAGAGCCTGGCAGGTCTCTGATGGTGTCTCATGTGAAGTGAAGCTTACTTGACAATTGCCTCCTGTCAAATCTACATCTAACAAAATTCGCCGTTTTTCACCTTCCGATCTGCACCATCCGTCCGTCGTGAAGACGGGTAACTTCATGATTATCTAACATCGTTATGAAATTTTTGCAAATTTACCGATTTTTTGGTTCGTTTGATCAACACCTCTCATTAACTCATATAAGAATTTTTGAAAATGTTGTTCTGATCTATCGGATCGGTGCAAAAGCAATTTCTCCTGTTCGCCTTACGTGGACTTAACTAGGAACAACACCGTCGCCTGTCATCGTATGTAGACAGACTCCGTCTATTAAGTCTACCAAGATGGTAGAATCTGTCATGGAGTTATGTTCCATCATAAACTAATAAATGGTCATATTGACTCATGTTTTCTACTGAGCCAAATTAATTTTTCGATCCCACGTAGACCTACTCCGGCCAATTCCTAAATATAAGTAGATCTAATTTCGAATCTCATGAGCCGTTTCGAATCATATGCATGTTATATAACGATTTGTACCATTTATTAGCTTCTGAGGGTTCGATGTCGGTAAATGTATTTAATATTTTGTCACATCTATCTTCCCAGCAATTGTAAATCTTTGCCTCCGCCCACTTGATGTGAGTCGGAGCATATCATAAAAAAGTTCTCCTAATTTCGGTGGAGGCGAGATTAGGATTAATCTGTTTTCTTCTTTTTCTCTCCTAATTATTATGTTGATAGCTAAATTTATCAACTCTATTAAACTATTTACCCGTTCCTTTCCGAACTTCGCTACATTTTGAACTGTTCAATCTTTCGTGAATACTCAATTGAAAATTTGTCAAATTTCGCGGTTTTTGGTCTTTATAATAATCTTAGGTCCTATGAAAATTGTAGAAATTTTTGCGATTTGTTTGACCGTATGAGCTTTAAATCCTGTTTACCGCTGGGCTGTTTAATCTACTCCTTCTATATTTACCCGTCTAGACGGCGTTTGTTAAAACTTTATAATGATCTTAGGTCTTATGAATGATATGAAAAATTATGCAAATTCATAATATTTAAGTCCGTTCAATCTACACCTTTCATTTGCCGACGTGTATACTCAAATGCTTTCGTATATACTCAAATGAAAATTTGTCAAATTTCGTGGTTCTTGGTCTACACCGATTATCAGGAGTGCCACAGAAGTCACTAGCGATTTGGCTTCTAGCGATTTTCCAATTCGCTCGAAAATTTTCGCCATGCCCCAGAACTTCGAGCGATTTCATTTTTTAAGCATGTTCACAAACCCTTTCGAACTTGGCTGCGTAGAGTAGACACCTCGCAAATGCAAATTAGATGAAGCCTTTTTATGCGTTTTTTATTAATATTTTGAAATGAAAGCTAATTGGTTAGTTCTTTTTTAAACATAACAAACTTAACAAATTTTCTTTAACTGACTTAAATTTGTCTTTTTCCCACACAAAAATTCAAATGTTCCGCCCGCCAAAATAAAAATTATGCCTTACAACTCTAGCTGCTACAAACGAAAATATTAGCAAAAGATTTGATATGTAAAATTGGCTATACAGCTCCTCCAACGAAGGGCCAAGCCAATGCTCTGACCTCTCAATCTCTTGGCAGTGTGTGCTGTTAAATGATTTTCGGACAAGAGAAATTGGGCACCATTACAGTTTAAGCACCGTGACCGTTTGTGTAATAAGCTATTAGTTTTTTAAGAGAAAGCCACTAATCTTCTATTATTAGATGTTCATAGACGGGAGCGTACCCACGATGCCTCCCGCCCAGCAGTCCAGCACATTTCGCTCTGGCCATCTTGAATGCCTTTACAATTTATTTGAATTATATCAATTTCGGAAGAATAATAAAATTTAACAACATTTGAGCGTCTTCTTGTCATTACTTTGGTGTCGGCGTTGCCACTTGATTCAACTCAAATTGGCAGCAATCGATTTAAATTTGCACAATAATTATGCAAAAGATCAACACAAAAATTATTGCCAGTTAATCTAATTTTTTTATCTTTATTTTAATACAAAAATCGCTATTTTATACACTTAAAAACTAAATTCAATTAATTTCGAAATTCAAATCTTAAAAGGTGGCACCACTGAAATACTAGCGATTTGGTGTATATTTTATTTTATTGTATTTTTATCCCTGTTCTACAAGTACATATAAGACTTATTTACAAAAATTTCCACAATTTAAATTTGAATGGAAAAATTGCTAACTTAACCTAATACACAGAATACAGAAAATAAAATTAATTTGAGTATAAATATAAATAAAAATAATTTAATTTTATTTGTTGATAAATTTAAATGTCGATTTGAAATGTTTTTAAGTTTTACATTAAACTGAGGGGTGCTTCTAATAGTCTTGAGGTTGTGCCAGTGAATGACAAATTTATCTAGCGATTTGGTAAAATGTTAATTTACTAAACTTAACATATTAAATGTTTAATTATTTTGATGTAGATTATTCACAAATTGAACACCCTTCAAAAATCTACAAGGCTTATTTTAATCAAATACAAATTAAGTGCGTATTTAAGCAAATCGTCGACTCATGAGTGCGCGATTTGCAAGTCACTCGAAAACAGGCTCTGTGGCAGGGCGAAATCAAATTTCGATTTAAGCGAAAGTGATTTCTGTGGCACCCCTGCATATTCGCTTTTTCAATTGCCATCAATCCAGTCTTCAAAATACTTAGGTCCTTCAAAAATTTAGCATATTTCGAGATGTTCTTGACCGTTTGATCTACTCCTCCTATTTACCCGTCGGTTTACCCGTTTTTAGGATAATACTTCAATCAAAATTTTTAAAATATCGCGATTTTTTGGCCCGCAATTTGCAAGTTTTGCTATATATTTTGGTCTCTTTAAGCAATAATTCTTATTTAGTAATACTTAAATGATCATTTGGCAAATTTTGCGATTTTTGGTCTAGACTTCTAGCATAGCCGTCTCCAACTATTATTTATTTAATATTCACATAAATCTTAGGTCCCATGAAATTTTAAAATTTTGCGAATTTTTTTACCATTCGAACTACACCTTTTATTAACCAACTTCTGTATTGTCATCTAAATCCTTATCCTTAAGCGCTTTAATAAATAGTCTTACAACAAGTTAGCAAATTTCGCGGTTTTATGGACCATTTAAATAAAAGCTTTATAGCATAAGTTCAACTTCAGGTTATGAACTATCTGTGTGCGCAGTTTTATGATAATCCTTTCAGCCATTTGTGCGTGAAAGCGCTTTCATAAATACTCTTAATATTATTTTGCAAATTTAGCGGTTTTGGACCATTTACAGACTTGAGTGACTTTTTCGAGATTGGTTCAGCGGCTTAGACGCCTATAAGGACAAAACATACAAACATACTTTAACTTTCATATATATGTATAGCTGTAGAGATAGAGATAAATGTGCACAGCTTTTTCTGCACTTTACTAAGAACTAAGAAACCAAACTGAGGAACTAGAAACAGCAAAACAGAATGCACAAAGCAGTAGGGCGGTATTTTGCTCAAGGACTAATGTCACACTTTAATGTGCTGGTTCTTGTTGCCAAGCCTTTTTGTCTGGTTTCTTGTGATTTGTCAAGTACACACTTACTTGGTCAAGGTGGAAATATCAACACAAGACGTACAAAAGAGAGTAATGATAACAATAGCTTTATCTAAAGTTCCGTATTCTTTGTTCAGTTAGCCATAATTGCTATACAACATGCATAACCTTTCCACTAAGGGGCGCAGAATTATTAAATTTTACGAAAAGGTCTTTCAAAAGAAGCTCTATAAAATACGGTTTTTACGCTTTTAACACTTGAAGTTTAAAATAGTTGTTTATCCGGTTTAAAGTTTTTACCTCTGCGTATCAAATTCATATAAAATTAATACCCACAATGTCAATGGGAAAAGCTCTTGGATTAAGTTGAGCAGGTGTCAATTTCCATTTATTACAACTTTTATCCACTTTAAAGTGACACTATATTTTGTTTTGTTTGAATTACAATTATTTTTAAAACAGTTAAAAAAATTTCCATGCATACCATTATCCATAACTGCTCCAAAACTGTGACTCTGCGTGTGCATTAAACTGGTCACGAACAATAAGCTCCAAATGTGTGTCATGTTGAATTGATTTCCGTGTGATTGAGCGACTTAACAAAATTGCTTGAAATATGTCGAAAAAGACAAGCGATTAGTTTTCATTAGCCGCCTGTAACTTGTTCATATTATGATTAATGTACGCGGTTATCACGCAGTCTCTTCACTCTAAATGCTGCACAACAACACCATCAGCTCATCATCAAGACAATTTCCATAATGTCCGAGGGGAGGCTTCAATTGCTACGCCTTTGTGACATATTTGAGTCAGCCAACTTGCACAAATTGATTGCATAATTTCCGCCGACAAAAATGCCAAGGCACCCGAACAATTTTCAAGTTCATTTTGGCCAACAAAACAAACAGCAACAGAAATATATCTAAATGAACTTGCGGCAGACAGACATTTGGCAATTTTGCGGGAAATTGAGGAAGCTCACTTAATGGGAAACTAAATGATAAATGAGTACTGAAGTGTCTCGCATTACTCTTGTCTCTGGTTACAGATCGACATTCAATGATAAGCCTGGCCAAGGCTCTGCCTTCGAGTGTCACAAATTTCCATAGCCTAATTTTGAGAGTCTCCCTCTCTCCGACTAACTCTGTTTTCTTAGGCCATTTATTTATGTTTTCAGACTTCCAATTGTCCATCAAAACTCGCACACACTTGGCACACTTTCTTGCTGGCTTACATTTCACGCGTCTTTTTTCGTTTGCTTTGACTTTGCTTTTTTACATATACGTGTAAATATATATGTGTATGTAAGTTAGTACTTCTTTTTTTCCTTTTTTTTTAAACACAAAACGCTATTTCACTGGTTTCTCGTAGCCGTCCATTGGGTTGAAATGTGAGCCGCCAACTGACTGTTTGGTGGCAGAGTGACAATCCTTAAAAACATTCAGCCAACAAAAGTTTCTTTGCAGCATCTGAGCGGAGATTTGAGTTGGAAAGCTTTGGCTCAGCGAGTGGAGTGGAAAAGTAAGTGAGTGAGTTGCCAGTGCGGGCTTTGAGCTTTGTTGTGAGTGCAAAAATACTGATAAATGCAGGGGAAGTTCTATTAGTAAATGAAATGGAAGGCACATTCTTAATAAGGGTCAAATTGGGCTTAGAGTTAACTTGTAATCAATTGATAAATATATTATGGGGGGAGAAAACATCAAAGTAATTTGGTAATTTACATTTATCATACCATTTTTATTAGTTAAGAGTTTAGAGAGTCTGAAGTTTATTATATTTTTATCGTTTACTTAAAAATTGTATCAATCTATTTGAGTGCTTTCGAATTTGGAATAATTATTAAGCTATGCTGCCCACTGCCCAAATGGATGTAAATAGAGACAGAAAACTAGTCATTCATATTGAATTCTAATGCAAATTTTCAAGAATTTTAGTTGCATTCTCATAAAAAAATTGTAAATGGTTTATCTTCGCTTAAGATAAATCGTAATTAAGAATTAGTACTTTAGTATAATAATAGTACAGTAGAGTCAATTTAAATGTGTAGGTGTGGGGACCCTACACCAGGGTATTTTAACCGGTATAACCGAATCAAATCGAAACCGGAACCGAAATAATTTTTTAAGTAACCGAAACCGAAATGGATTTTATTTTGGTTAACCATAACCGAAACAAATTAACCAGTTCCATTTCGGTTTTGTAAATTTTATAAGACAAACAATATTTTTAATATTTCATTAAGTATCGATCAATAGCAAAACACATGTACTTGCGTACGTTCTAGGTTTTTGCGGCAGTAGCAGAGACGATTGCTGGGCTTGCTGACTTTTCGATTGCAAACAAATCTGTACCGAAAATAATTTATAAATGACACAGCGCCTGTGCGCTCTGTATAATAAAGAATTTGCAGTAAGCATGCTAAAAAACACTCACGAGGCTTTGATGTGAAACATTAATCTAAATTTAAGGGCTTAATTTCAAAATCACTAGCTCTTTAAATGGTATTTAAATCAGCAAGGGCACACTTTCAAATGAAGAAAACTAAAAGGCAGTTCAAGTACCAATTAGCTCCCCAATAAACACAGTTGGTTCTCTGTAAAAACACTGTAAAGTCACTGTTAAGTATCACTTCAGTCACTGTTTAGTCACTGTTTGGTCTCTGTTTAGTCATTTTTTAGTCACTGTTTTGTCAGTTACTAATTAGTTACTGATTAGTCACTGTTCAGTCACTACTTCGTCACTGTTTAGTTTCTGTTCAGTCACTGTTTAGTTACTGTGTTGTCACTGTTTAGTTACTGTTTAGTCACTGTTAAGTCACTGTTAATTTACTGTTAAGTCACTCTTAAGTCATTGTTCAGTCACTGTTTAGTCACTATTTAGTAACTGTTTAGTCACTGTCCAGTCACTGTTAAGTCACTGAGGGGTGAACCCTTTCCCCTTTCTTTCATAGCGTCACGTGACGCTGAAATCAAATTTTACTCCTACTAAAATCTTCCGTACCGAAACTAAAGGTGCTTCACATCGAAAATGTCTCGCTTTGCTTGTGTAATAATTATGTGTTCATTTTATACACAAATAAAAACAATTGACGGAGAAGACATCAGTCGAATATAATGTCGTATAAAATTTAATCGGTTTGAAAAAGGTAAACGAAACGATCATTTTGTAGCTGAATCGCAACCAGACCAAAATAAAATCAGATAACCGTATCCGAAACCGTAACCGATACAATTTGATATTAACCGAAACCGATATTGATTTCGCTTTAAGATCCTGCTTTGTGCCATTATGTCTTCATGTTACATACTTCATGATCACCTTTTACCCATTTTCAATGGGTACAGAGTATAAAAAATAGATTCTTTTGAATTATATTATTGATTTTTGGCTGCAATTATGTAGACGGTAAGGTATGCGACTGAAAGTCAAACAGACGTGGGTTGAAACCTCGGTGAGACGTGTAAAGTTTTTTAAATTTTTTTAAATTTCAAATTAATCTCAAAATGCTCCCTTATCACTTCGAAACCGGTGGAATCTTATGACTTTCCCATTTACACCGCTGTTCGACTTTGACTAGTCAGAAAAATATAAGGTAGGCTCAAGTAAATCATATTGCTTAAGAAATCACATTATACTACAGTAAATTTCATTAGCTTTCAGATAAAAAGTTTTGCGGCCACCTCCGCCTTGCAGGTGTGCTCCAGGTGGGCTTAAAAAAAAAAAAATTACACAAATACCAAAAAAAAAAGACAAGTAACTAAAAATATTTAAATCAAAAAGTCATGTATAGTTTTAAGGAAAGGTCAACAAAAGTCCGTAGTAAGACAACCCGTGGAAAAAGTAGAGCTATGAGAATTTAGCGCGCATGCGAAAGTGTTTTTTTCTAGTAATCGAACAGTCTCACCTGACGAAACTATCATAGGTAGAATTAGTTTGAATTCGGAATCGTGTCCCAAGATAAGTTACTTTCACCACTTAAAAGAAAACTTCATGCAGCTCGGTGTAAAATGAGTATGGTCTATTTTCCTGAAAATCTCTATTAATATAAAAGATTGGCAATCCTCGCGCAGCCTAAAAGGTAAGAGATAAAAAGCTGAAATTTGGACAGGAGTTTCTGTTAGGGGAGAAAGTGCGTACTAAGACGGGGGTTTGGAAAATTCAACCCGGAAAAGTCGGAAAAGCGTCGGAAAAGTTTGAATGGGAAAAATTTTAAATTATATCCGATAGACTTAAAATTCGGCTTGTAAGGATAGAATAAGAAATAGTTTAAAGTGCAATTTTCCGCTGTTGGAAATTTTGACACAAGAGTCGGAAAATTTCCGGAAAATTCAGCCTGCGAAAAAACTAATTTTCATCCGATTGGCTTTAAACTCTGTTTGTACGGATAGAATACGAAATAATTTAAAAAGTGATTTTCCGAAGTTGAAAAATTTTAGCAGACGGTCGAGAGAAAATTGCCGGAAAATTCTGCATTAAAAATACTATTTTTCATCCGATTGGCTTTAAACTCGGTTTGTAAGGATAGAATACGAAATAATTTCAAATGAGATATTTCAATGTCGGAAAATCCGCCGCCAGGCGTGATATTGCCCGGAAAATTATATAAGCAAAAAATCTATTTTTTATCCGATTGACTTGAAAATCGGTTTGTGGTGATAAAATCTTTGAGGAATGTGGGCGGTAAGTGGGTGGGAAGTGGGGGGGACGTCAGTGGGAAGTGGATGGGAACTGTGTGGTAAGTGGGTGGGATGTGGGTGGTAAGTGGGAGGGATGGGGTGGGAGTTGGAGGGAAAACCCATCAGCAAAGTTCGATTTCTGGGTTCTACGGGGTATTATTATATCTAAAATTGTTAAGTTCTATACTGTTGAACGAGCAGCGAAGTGCGACGGGTTAATTGATAGTCACAATATATATTTAAAACGATATTTATCTATGGAGAGGTGTTGAACAGAACCGATCTATTTCGATTTTCGGTTTCTGGTTAAGTTCAACTATTGTTAAGATACGCTGGTTCGGTGACGGTTAAGTTTACGATTATGAGTTAGTAGTTAGATACTTCTAAGTTCACATTCACATTTGTGTATATATATACAACAGGCCGGTACTCTCCCTAAAAGGGTAGAATGGAAAAAACAATTCTCGGCATTCCGAAAGCTTATATTTGGTTTATAATTAATAATTGTGAAAAAAAATTCTATTTTATCTATTAAAGTTAAAAAAAAATTACTCATACGACATTCATTGAATACATTTACGAAATTTTACAACGAAATTATTTATTCATTTCGATTGCCGTAATCTTTTGAAATAACACATAGTTGTCAGGATACAAAAAGGTATTTATAAATGAAAAAAAATAATGTTAAAAGGCAACACTGCCTATGAGTTATATACAACAATTTTAAAACTATTCACGTCCGTTAAAACTCATCTTTTTTAACTTATATTTTTACGCTTATTATACATCAAAAAGTATCAGATAGGGTGAGACCATGACCTTAAAAATTTCATACTCAGGGGGTCAAACATAATGTACATGAATATTTTCTAAGAACATTTTATTTCGCTTTTTTCCCGTCAAGCCTGCTGATACTTTGCACTCTGAACTGCTACGATTGATTTTGGTTATGCTTATCCCCAGTGATTTTGTCCATATTTGTTGATTTCTGTAGAATTTTATCTGGAACAATTTTCAAGTGAATTTAAGGACTGTATTTAGTGACATTTTTTAAGGGTTTACAAAAAATTAAATTACACAAAAACTATAACTTTCAAAGTCAAAATTTCGCAAATCGACTTTTTTTCCCACTGCATTGGTCCTAGCTCCGTTATTTTTTGACCGATCAAAAATATACTAACTCACACCAGAATGGTGGGTTTTAGGAGCAATTTGCAAAAGAATTTGAAAATCGGACAACAGTTACTCTTTAAATCTTTGCAACCATTGTGGAAAAAGTGGTTCCGAGATAATCTCATTTAAAGTTTAGACATGTGTTTTCGATGAAACAAAAATTATTTTAAATAAATGTACAAATTGGATTTGGTGCCTTTGGGTGTTAGCTTTCACCGAAAAAAATTTATCAAATAGTTTGAAGAAATTTGGAATTGCGTCAAGAAAGGGTTAAAAAAATCTCCAAAAATTCCGAGTAAAATTTTTTTTTTTTTTTTTTTGAAAATAGTGATGATTTTGTAACTCTTTTAAAGTAATTTAAACAAAAAAATTTAAAAACATATAATTTTTAAAAATACGAGGGTCGATGAACAATTTTATTTTATATATAAGAGGGCCGAAAAAATATTGATTTGGTTTACTTTTGCAAAACATATTGTCGGAACTGCTTGAAAGTTTTAGAGGATGTTTATAAGACCCTAATAGAACGTTTAAGCAAATAAAAAATGTATAAAAAAATTTTCTGAAGGTATACAGTACCTTTAAATCGTTCTTATTGTTTCTAATGCGAATTAGAAACCGTGGAAAAAAAACTTTGATGAGTAAGTCCTCTTGGGACCCATAAATGTACCGATTAACTTGTTTCAGCTTTTGTGACTTAGAAATTAGGCCTGAAACTGAAAATCCACAAGAACTGAGTTCAAATCGTTGGTGAATCAAGACACAAAGGTTAAATTCATTTTCTTAACAGATAACTTGATAATCAAGTTGACTTTAATAGACTAATTAGTTAAAAACGCGTATGGACATCTAAAGTAATGAGAAGTTTAAAAAAATTGAGGGAAGAAGAAGCAGAGGTTACGATTTTGCCACTTGAACTTTTTACTAGTACGGAGGTGAGAAGTTCAATGTTAGGCTTAACAGACAATGTTACGCTTAACAGCACTTTTTGTGGAGACTATGTAAATTGTCTGTGGGCCTTCTTGTGCTTGGAGCAGCAGACTCAGCATTGAGAATGCACCATGTCAAGTCACTCTGCTTCTACCTGCATCGACCTGCTGAAGTGCTTTTAGCTAAAGTGATGTAAATAGATTAATATAATGGCAGAAAACAAAAGCGAAAGATTCGTTTGAAAATGTTTTCGCATCAAGAAAAAATGTCTTAAATTTTTGAGCTGAAATAGTGGGTTGTCATCTGGGATCTTTCCCACCCTAAGCATTAAATTTCGTGAACAAGGCTTGGGAAGAAATCACCGTACAGATGATAAAGCAGTGTGACCCACCGCCAGTAAATTAATTAAAAATACCATAAACTTACGTTTTCGGCGTAATTGTTTCTACAGTCTGGTCACGACGAACAAGTGACGAAGTTAGCTAAATTACGAACTTCTGATGTCCGTATGGGCCTTAACAGTAGAGAAGGGAGCAAGTAAAATGGAACAACTAGGATTACAAATTTCCAATACGATGCACAAAAATGTGTTGCGAAAACCAGAATGCAATAGCAAATTACTTTATTTTTCTAAGTGAACTTTAGGACACTTTTCCCAGGACTATATCGATTCAGGGTTTCTCGAAAATATTCACATAAAAAAATTTTGTTTAGTAAAAATTTTAAAATTCGATCTCTGCCCAAAATCTTTTCCCTTCCCAAGTTTTTTCATTAAGGTAAATTTTCCACCCAGGTGCTTATTGCTCGGAGCGTAGACTTTGCGTTAACTTAAGCCGCATTTTTAATTTAAAGCTACTATTATTATTTTTAATACAATTTTCCTCGTTTCTTATCTGTCTTAAACTTGCTCGTTCAACAATTTTGCTATCGTCAATTTCACTTTAGTGGAATTTTTCCTTGACGAAAATTTCATAATGAACCCCCCCGTCCGCCAAACTGAGCTCTTATTTCATTTACTGCGTTTTGTTGTTTTTTTTTTGTTGCCTTCATCGTGGTGATAAAATAAAGCAGACGACCTCACACAGTTTCCTTTTAAGCTTAAACAGCGACGCAAAAGTCTCGTGCGTTGCAAATGATAAAAATTTACAAAAACAAAAGACAACTCAAAATTGCTGATGCAACACAGTTGCATGCCGCAGTCAGCTAAATGCGTTGCAATTGGAGCTTTTAGACTGCCCTGGCACAGATTTTGGTCAGCAGGCCGCGACAATTACAATGCGTAAATGCTGGAAACTAGTTTCAGTGTTCGATTTCGGTTGCAGTCGGACTTTTGCATTACTAAATTCAACTGCGAAACTGTAATCAATTGAGCAGACGCCAGTGTGTGGCGGCAGTGGGCTCGGGCCGCCTGAAAGTATGCTACTTACCTGGAAATTTACATTCGGCCACCTTTTCATCGCTGTGATCTTTACAGTCGGCATCGCCATCGCACACAAATCGTATGGGTATACAGTCACCATTCTGACACTGAAACTGCTTCTCATCACACTTGCCATCCAGGGATTGTCCTGTAAAAAAATAAGGAACCAAACAGTAAACAAATGATTAAAGCGAATTATGTTCAAGACTTAAGCCGCTGAGAAAAGTTTTCTCATTATGGAAAAAAAACACAACAACAACAGCCAAAACAGAAAGCTCAAATTGATTAGGGCTAAAAACTTCAAAACAATCAGCAACAGACACGCACACACACACACACACACACACACACATGTGCGACAAATCATTTGCATACAAAATGACTAACAAGCGGAGCAAAGACGGATTTTAATCAACAAAAAAGCCTCAAACCAAAGGGCTTTCGTTAGGGTGCTTAAACTTTACTCAACCCCCCCCTCCCCATCACATTGAGTTGTGAATATTATATATATCGGAAAACAAAACAAGTCATCATCATAGAACCCAGAAAGTGTCAACAGTAGGGAAAAAAAGTTATATAGATTGCCTGTGGACGCACAAAGCGAACTTATTGAACATTTTGAAAAGGGTTTGACCCTGCATATGACAGCTCTTGTGTCACCAAAATTCACCTAACCCCTCCCTAACCCGGTCAATTGCCGCGTATTTTTTCATATTTTTACATATTTTTTCTTCTTAATTGTTGAAATTGAACCACAACAACAAAGTAAATTCTCCTCTCGCTGCCTTCCATCAATAAGGTCAAATCAATTTTCGGAGTGTGTCGCCAAGTTGGCTGGGAATTGTTTTCAATTATGCATGAAATCAGCAGAAAACAATATGCGAATTATAATACCACACGCATATACACACACATAAACATACACAAATGCGTATATTTGTTTTATTTATGGATATGCGAAATTATGTAGAAAATGTATAAGTGACGTCAAGCTGCGTATAAAAATGAAAGAGGTTCAGTTTTTCAGCTGCGAAATGGCAATATGTTTTCGGTTTGGCAATAAACGACGAATATTGATTTACTTTAACCAGTTTGGTGGAATAACATTGTTTTATTGGGTGGTCGGAATAAAATAATAGAATACACTTAAAACTTGAAGCGAAGAGAATAAAACTATGCTAAAAACTGGAACCAGGAAAAATGATGTAATTACTATCCAGCATGAACTAAAACCAGTTTCGAAACCGTTTAAGGTGAAAAGCTTAGTGTACACCTTAACAAAGGAACTGCCGGGCAACAATTCTAAGGAGTGATGTCACTCCTTATGTAAAATCACGTGCTGAATCCGAATATGGAGCTTAAAAATTTCTCAGTAGATCAGATTTTGAGATAATCCCAAATTACTGTTTTTTTTCATTTTTGAAAAAGGACCTCTCACTTAATTTCAAATATCTCAATTACGAACTAACTTATGAACAAATTTTGTATACCAAATTAAAGCTAATAAAATTATCTTCTAATTGTTAATACATCATTATACCCTTGAAGAGGGTATATTAAAATTGTCCGGATGTTTGTAACGCATAGAAGGAAGCATCTCCGAAAACATAAAGTATATATATTCTTGATCAGCATGACGAGCTGAGTTGATATAGCCATGTCCGTTTGTCCGTCCGTCTGTTTCTATGCTATCTCCTCCGTCAGTTTTAAAGCTATCTCAACCAAACTTTGCACGAAGTCTTTTGGTACAAATACGCTGCACATTTGTCGGAACCGGCCGGATCGGATGACTATAGCATATAGCTGGCATAGGAACGATCGGTTGAAAAAGTAGTTTTAGTGAGAAAAACATTTTTGTTTTCAATGCTATCGCTCCCAACCATCGTAGTTATAAGTTTTCTTTGATTTTACATAATTTCACCGAGATTTATTAAAATCGGACAACTATATAGTATAGCTGCCATACAAAAAAAAGATCTGATAAAAAGTCTTAGTAAGAAAAACTTTTTTGTTTTCAATGCTATCGCTCCTAAACTTTGTACAGATCAATGTTATATACTTCCACACAATTCTGTCAAGTTTAATTTAAATCGGATGACTATAGCATATAGCTGCCATAGGAACGATCGGTCCAAAATGTAGTTCTAGTGAGATAAACTTTTTTGATGAATATATCGTATAGCCATATATCAAACTGACTATCAGCTGTCATGCTCCAAGGGTATATAAACTTCGGTACAGCCGAAGTTAGCTTTCCCTCATTTTTTTTTATTTTCAAATTTGTGGTGTAGCTGGTAATTACAAAGATATCGAGAATTGTGTTTCATTTTTATCGAAATTTTGAAAAAAACCGCAAATTACACCGTTATTTTCACCAAGAAAAAAATTATTTAAAATTTCTATCTATTTTGGATGATGTAACCTAATGTATAACAAATTCAAATAGTGTTCCAACATCGAAATCTGTTGGAAATTGTAGAAGTAATTAGCATTTATTTAAAAAATGAGCAATTTCAGTTTTACCGTTCAAGTGGAATTAAAAATGTCTATGGTCCTAATTGCTCCCCCGTTTGTGTGCACAGTATTTGAATTTGTTTAAAAGCTTTTGGAGTTCAGCACAGACAGTAGTTGATCCGTTGTGTAATGATTTTGGTCCGGCTCCTAGGTAACTGAACAGCATGACTCATCTGAATCAGCCGATGACTTAGAAAACTATCGAGAACATGCAAATAAGCAAAATCCCTTCTGCCAAAGTGAACTAAACGATCTAATAAGGATCTATATCTTTCAGCTTTCTGATAGAACTTAATTTGTTAATGGATGATGTCAAAATAACGTACGATAGAGATCGTCAAAAGCGCTATGCTAAGTATTACTCGAAAAAGAATATTTGTTATTGCAATGATGTGTGTGGTTTATTTGAAACGAGCCGTATGATCCAATCGAGTGGCTCAGTCTATAAGCTGTATTGTTGCGCCAGGAAAACATTCTGAATTATATGAATGAATGGACATATTGCTTGATTTTATTAACTACAAGGAACATTACTGGAAAATTAGCGCAGACCTCAATGTTGTTGCAATAGGTTCAGGATTGCAACAAGGATATACCAAACACATGTGTTTTTTGTGCAAATGGGACAGTCGAGCAAGCCACGAGAACTAAGTTCGAAAAGAATGGCCGGTCAGAACGAATTATATAGTTGGCCAAGAAAATGTAAAGTTCGAGCCACTTGTCAGCAAGGAGCAAATTAAACTGCCTCCCCTTTAATGAAGGGCCTTCAAATAACACTGGGTTTATTTAAAAATTTTGTGAAGGCTCTACAAAAAGACGGTGATGCATTTGCATATGTGAAGAGTGTGTTCTCTTACCTCTCAGAGGGTGTGGGAGGGATCTAAGTGGAATCTGGGTGGGTTCTGGGTAGTTTTCTGGGAGGTATCTGGGTGGTATCTGAGTAAGATCTGAGTGAGATCTGGTTGGGATCTGGGCGGGTGAAACATCATCCTCTATCGATGGAGCAGCTCAATAAAAAAATTAAAGAACATTGCATCAATTGATCTTCTTTTTGGTATTTCTACTCCCTATTAGTTTTCTTCTTCTGAAGGAGAGCCCTTGCTGATTTACATACCACTGAGAGAGCTTCTGATTTTGAACTTAAGCTTTTAAACTTAGCATCAGTGTTAACTACACTCACACCATTTATTTTTGTTTAATGTGTTAGTCAGTCAGGGCTTGTGTTTTCTCTCTTATGCATCTAGTGCCAATCTCATTTGGATCGGTGGTTTGCGAAAAATAAATTTAGAGGAAAGCTCGTATAAATTATATAAATGAAGGTCTTGATTTTCATTCAACAATTTGATTCTCGCTTTGAAAAATTTTAACCAACTGATTTCCTAAACGAAGCAATAGATGGCGCCACTATTTTGACCATTTGGCTGGCCTGATAATTATGTGGCAGCTATACGATATTATATATATACTAGCAATAACCCGTCGCGCTTCGCTGTGCCTTCAACAGTATAAAACCAATGCACACGAACTTCCCATCCACATCCCACACACTCTTCACCCAATTCCATCCAACTTGCCACCCACATACCACCCACTTTCCACCTACATCCCATCTACATCCCACCCAAATCCCTCCCACTTCCCGCCCACATCCCTCCCACATCCCACCCACATACCACCCACTTCCCGCCCATAACCCACCCACTTCCGATCCACTTACCACCCACTTGCCACCCACATACCACCCACTTCCCGCCCACATCCCACCCACTTCCAAAACAATTAACCACCCACATCCGATCCACTTCCCAACCACTTGCCAGTGGGCATTCCGGCGGTATTTCCAACATCGGAAAATGCAAACACAAATGAATTCTCATTTTAACCTTACAAACCGAGTTTCAAGTCTATCGGGTGCAAAATAGTATTTTCCATGGAGAATTTTCGCGGAATTTTCCCGCATGGGGGCGGATTTTCCGACATTGAAAAATCACATTTCAAATTATTTCGTATTATACCCTTAAAAACCGAGTTTTAAGCCAATCGGATGAAAAATAGTAATTTGCATGCAATTAGCATTTTCCGGCCATATTCCTCGTGGGTGGATTTTCCGAAATTGGGAAAACACTTGTCGAATAATTTCCCGTACTATGCTTACAAACCAAGTTTTAAGTCAATCGGATGAAAAATAAAATTTTTCCCATACAAACTTCTCCGACGCATTTCCGACTTTTCCGTGTGAAATTTTCCAAATTTTTTTTCTTAGTGCGCGCCTGCATAACTAAATCAAGGTCTATGCCAAATCTCAAACCTGTAGGATAAGCCGTTTAGGCTGGGCGTTGATAATATGTCAGTCGGGCGTACACATTTATATATATAGATGTATCAGAAAATTCATAACTGGAAAGCACACAAAAGAGTATTTCTCATTCGATCGTTTCTATGGCAGCTATATGCTATATCCGGCCGGATCCGACAAATGTGCGGCGTATTTGTACTAAAACACTTCGTGCACAGTTTGGTCACCTCCTTTTAAAACTAAAGGACTAGATAGCATAGAAGCACACGGACGGACGATCAATAATATATGTATTTACCTTATGTGGTCAGAGATGCTTCCTTCTATGCATTACAAACATACGAACATTTTTTATATACCCTCTACAAGGGTAGAAAAGAAGAGCAATTTAAATTCAAATTGACGTTGTGTGGCAAAAATTGAAAATAAACTTGATCTGCCAGCTAGTATATAAAGTTTATGTCCCACACATGTCCAACCTCTATCTTTTACCAATAGCCGCCATTTTGTCAAAAAAAAACGAGAGCGTAAGTTAAAGTCGGCTCTTACCGACTTCGATATACCCGTTACTCATGAAAAAACATGTTTAACATTGTTCCTGCGTTCCTTAGTGTGACCATCCAAAAAGTATGCAACATTTTTTTAGGGTGGGAGGGTTGGTAGGGGTGGCAGCGGGGGGCTGTGGTTCACTTTTTGGTCATAACTTGAGAACCGTTCATTCGATCTTTATCATTTCTTCGGCAAATCGATTCATTTTGCTAATTACTAACTATCGAATCTGTCTACGAATTGTCTATCTTTAAAACTGTAGGAGATATACGTTTTTTCCAAATTGCGGGGGGCGGGACAAACAAACAACAAACTTGAAACTTGAAACAAACTTGATCTGCGTGCAGATAAAAGAGACATTTGTCTAATACATGTCAAACCTCTATCTCTTACCATCTCTGAGATCTAGGTGTTCATACAGACAGACGGTTGGACGGACAGACGGACAAGTCTATATCGTCTCGGCTGTTGATGCTGATCAAGAATATATATACTTTATATGGTCGGAAATGATTCCTTCTGCTTGTTACATACATTTGCACGACTTTAGTATACCCTTTTTACTCTACGAGTAACGGGTATAAAAATCACAAAATTCGTTTGAGGTTCAGACCAGAATTACATTTAAACTCAAATAAGATTTTTTTTAAATGTCCAAAAACATCCTCGACATGGAGCATCCTCCCTTAAGTTATGAAGTTTAAGCCTTTGAAGGTTGAACTATAGTTCAAGAACGGCTTCGACAGGGTATGAATTAAATCAAATATGGAAATTGCTTCCCAGTTAAATTGAAAAAACAGATATATTTCTTTTAGGAATCATCATTGTATGTAACTACTAACTCGCTCTCTGAAGACCTAATTTTTAAAGGATCGTTTTTCTCTGATCGCAATATTCCCATGTTATCTCAACAATCACCAGGACAAGGGAATAAGTTCTTTTAGCTGTATTTTAATTTGCCGTTGTTATCCCTAAAGCGGGATGGCATTGTCATATCTGGCTTTTAAAAGTGTGCCAGAAACCGAATGAACCTTGGTCTAAAGATTATTGCTAAAATCAGAAATTTTTACGTTTCGTAGATTGAACTGAATAAGTTTTTTTATGCTTTGTAGTTGGAATGTTCTATTATAAAAGATCATGAATTTAAATAGTTAACACTTCTTTCGTTTCATAAATTTAAATTCAAAAATAAGTTTGCAGAACTTATGTGAAAAATGAAATGGAAAATAAATATCTTCTGTCAATTTAATAAATATACATTAAATATATATATTTTTTAGAATATAGTTTTCAATTACCTCAATAGATCTGTTCATTGTTCAGATCCGGGTTATTATTGAAAAATATGATACTTGTTCAATATCGCAAAAAGATATCGATATAGATTCTCGACAACCTTACTTATAACCCATTGTCCAGTGCCCAAAGAGTTGTGCATGCAAAATGTTTTTTTGTTACCAGTAAATCGCCATCTTTGATGAGAGTTTGGTGTTGATTCGTCTATTAGGTCAATGTAGGACATATATTTATATGGGATTGTACCCACAGACCTCTCAAATTTGTATTAAACAAAACCATTATTAACCGTTTGTCTGCCACTCAATACTAAATATGTTGGACGATGAAAAGATTAGCTGGCAAAACTGGTAAATAACCGAAAACTGGTTGGTTTAGCCCAAAAAATTATATTGGGCCAATCAATTTACTACTTCAATTGCATTTGATATAAGACAAATGCGACTTACCATTATGGTGGATGTTTCTATAATCAAAAGTACGCAATAATACTTCAGATTGTTAGACAATAAAATCATAAAGTTGAGGTTTGATAAGAGGTAGCACTAGAGACGCCACACACGGGCTGATAAGAAACACCCCATGGTGGCTCTACTGCTATTATTTAAAATGAAGCATAATTGCTGGCCAGATTGAGCATTCCACACCGACCTGCCCCAGTCCCAGACGATTGTGATAAGAAAGTCTACGTATGCTATTAAAATTGTAGTTTTGCCTTTTTTTAAACGATTCTCGAGTGATGGGAAAATTCCTAATCAGCCGATTGATTAACTAATTAATGCTAATTTGTTTCACAGTCAACTGCATTTGCCGACGATAAGCCAAGATCAAGGTCAATGAAACTGTTAGTATGTGCTTTGTGATTGTATGTGAATGACATAACACGTGATTTTTGCACAAAAATGTTTACTAGGGGGTCAGTGGGGTGATCATTTGATCATTCGCTTGTTACATTTTCTTAGAAGAGCAATCAAAACATGTTTATTGACAATCAACAAAACAATTAAAAGCCAACAGCGTCATTTTCTTTTTATATAAGATAGAAAATTCATCAAGAAAGCGGCGAAACACGCCCACTATTAAGTATTGTTGTTGTTTTTGTTGCTGGCACAAACTAGTTTGTCTAGCTCGCAAAATCTGTGAATAAATTAAAACTAAAGCAAAATGGCATAAAAATCAAATGAGGCGAAAGAATACAAAATTATTTTGCTTTCGCGCGACCTTGCCGCATGGCTTATACTACGCAGAGATACATATGAATATATACTACATATCATATGAGTACCCATATGCCAATTTTAATGACAGAAATGCTCCGCATAAGCTATAAATCAACATGTGAAGCGGAAAATGAAAAGTACGCAAATATGGCAAAGAAAATGTAAGAGAATTGTCAGAGAGAATACGACTCATTACAGAGAAATAATATTTAGAAATAGATTTAGGGGCTCGTCGTGTGAATGCATTTTGGGTTTGTATTTTTAGTCCAACCAAAAGAAAAAGAGCTGCTTCTTCTTGACCTGGACTACGTCAATTAGAATTAAAATATATGCATGTATGCTTGGGCTCAACCCACGTAAGAAAGAAGCAAACGTGTACTGAAATGCGCCATTTGGATATATGTCAAGAATTTGATTTTAACAGTGCAAAGTCCAAAGAAGAAAAAAACGGGAACAAAGTTCATAATTTGCTGTTGTTTTTTATCCCAAAAAAATGTGTTTTTAACTATTACAAATTTAAAACATAAACAAAGCAGAAATCTAAAATACCTTTTTATGTACAGTTCACAATATTTTATTTATTAGTTTAACAATATTAATTAAAATTTTAACAAGTTCGTCCAAAGTATTATTTTACGAAAACTTTACAATAATGACCATTAACAAAATTGTAACGAAATAAACGAAATATTAAGAAATGAAAAGAAATCAATAGATTTAAAAGTCATGAACCTGCGGGCTTTAATAAATATTCTCTATGCTAATTTCTGCCCCCGTTTTGAAACTTTCGCTGAAAATAACAAATCAGTTCTATATTTAGAAGCTTTAAACTTACATATACTTAAACTCAGAAAAAATACTTTCTAAATGTGCCGAAAACGTGTATTTACGGTTTCAATAGTAGGGAAAGTCCATTCTTTTTCATACTCAGAGCGACACTTTATTTAAAAACGTATTTTTGAGAACGATTTTTTAATTTGAAGAACTGGTAAAAAACAGGTTCTGGTAAATCGTAAACAAAAAACAATTATTAAACACAAACAGGGGGAGGAAGACGCAACTACACACACAACACCACCCCCTTTTCTTAGATGTCATAAAATTTTGATACCATTACACATTTTTTTATTACTTTATCTTGTCTGGAACTTGAGGGCGGCATTTTAGCTCACACGACTATCAAGCAAAAGACACTGATCAGCACTTTGCATTTAGATGGAAAAACTTAGAACCTTCACTCAAAAAAAAAACCAACAACTTTGTACTTGAATCAAGTGTTAACGGTGTCAATAGTACGGTAAGTACGAAAATACTAGATTTCTCTCTTCTTGATTGGCCCGATGCATGCATCACAACCGTTCGACGGTCTCGGCCGCTGCAATCAATGTCCGCCAGTCGCTTCTGCTCCGTGCGAGCTGCGACCAGTTGGTCACACCAAGCTTGGCAATGTCTGCCCGAACCTGGTCATCCCATCTTAGTTCAGGTCTCCCCCGCCTGCCTCTTCCTCCGTAGTCATCCGCCTTCGAATAATAAGCTTTCCTTACTGGAGCTTCTTCGTCCATCCTGGTGACATGTCCTAACCAGCGCAGCCGCTGTTGCTTTATGCGCTTGACCAGACAGGTGTCCCCATAGAGCTCATACAGTTCGTCATTATTTCGAATACGGAAAACATCGCCAACTTTTAAAGGTCCATAAATCCTCCGAAGAATCTTTCGTTCAAACACGCCAATCGCCGCTTCATCCGCTGCTGTCATTGTCCATGCTTCTGCGCCGTATTGCAGGACTGGGATGATTAGCGACTTGTATAGGGCTAATTTTGTTCTTCGCTTGAGGTCTCTGCTCTTGAGCTCTCTACTTAGCCCGTAGTAGCATCGGTTTGCAAGAGTGATCCTTCGTCGGATTTCCAGACTGATGTTGTTGTCGCTGGTTATCGTCGTTCCGAGGTAGACAAAATCCTCTACAACTTTAAAGTTGTATTCTCCCATTGTATTTAATCATCTGTTTCGGGATATTTTAAGCAGGGCTGCAAACCGGTTCGGAGTTGAATCGCTCCGGAGTAGGGTTGTCAATATTTTATCGATATATCGATATTTTGTTGGGCGATAAGGGTTATTCCGATACGATATTTTGTATACCGATATTGGCGATTATCGATATTATTATAAACAATAAATCAGAAAAATTACTATGGTAATAGGTGCAAATTATGTGGCTAGCCTGACATTTCATCTGGTAATACAACTTAATATCGCATTTAAGAACTAATCATGGATGCAGAAATACGCTGCAATATTAGGTGCCAGTGTTAGAATATATTGAAGATATCATCATGAACATAACAACTTATTGAAGAGCTAGTGCAGATGAATTGTTCGTGCTGTCTGAAAGTGCATTTCGATACTTTACTCTCTTAGCCTTAGCTTTGGCAAGCGTTTAAAGTTTTTATATGTAAATAGCGAAATGTCTTCGGCTCCTGGGGGTATCAGGTGGCAATCGCTGACTTACAGACACCCGAAGCAGAATGACTGGAGAACACATTGGGTTTTCTTAAATTCTTTACTTGATATTTTTTAAGAATAATCTGAAAGCCTTTAAAGCCTACACTCAGATAAGATACAAATTTAGTTCGTCACAATACTTCACATGAAAAAAAACACGTTTGAACTGCTTTGAAATCAGAACAATTTTGAACAGAAGCCTGCCTTCCAACTAAATTTGTATCTCTTTTGAGTACACGATATTAAGGTTTAAAGAAAAAGAAACTCTGACTATTAATGTAATTTGAAAAAATGTACAGTGTGGTTTTAGAAAATTTTTGGAAAATTTGAAAAGATTTGATATAACGGTCTCTAAAAATTGTCACTAGCAGTTTTATGGTGAAGACGTTCCTTAAAAAGCTTGTCAGTTTTCTTAAGCGTTAGAAAATAACGATATATCGATATATCGATGTTTTTTGAAATATCGATATTGAAAATTTGGATTTTTGATATTATCGATATTGATATTTTAAGAAATATCGACAACCTTATCCGGAGTCGGAGGCTCCGGAATTTTTTGAAAAGTCATAGGAACCGAACCTGACCGAAGAAAAAAAATTTTTCCCCCCCCAAAAGTTTAAAAGGGTTGGTTTAAAAAAATTTTTTTTTTTTCAAGATTTTTTTTAATAATTAGAATAAAAACAGCCTTCAGAGAAACATTTTGCTTTATTTTGTAATATTCAAAAGGAACTTATAAGTAAAAGCTTTAACAATGGTAAATAAAATTATATACATGACTCTTTACCATGGTTATCTTCTGATAAAGATGAAAAGCTTTAAGCTTTAAAGTTTTAAAATAGCGATCTACATATGTAAAGAACTTAACAATGTCGCAATTGTTGTATTTGCTGTACCTTAAATACAAGTATTAGTCTAGCGCACTTTTTCTACTCATATATTTGTTTTATCCAGCTATAGAGTCAGTAATAATGAAAGATTGCTGTAAGACACTCTAATGTTTAATTTATACAGTGCGTTAACTGAGGGTAGAGAATTTGTCCCATTAATACAGAAAGGCGAAATGGGTGCACACACATACACCAAGTCTTCTGTCAATTTGGAGTTGTCTGTTTTGCACTTGTGCTGCCTTTGGAACTCCCAAACAGTCATAGCAATGCTGGCATGAGATGGCCTCCGATAACTTGCAGAAGATAGGCACAGCCTGCTGATGATGAAACCGCGAGGCTCTTGAAACAGCTGTACAGTCCACCATCCTCCTATGTGGTGTGTGCGTGTCTTGTTTTAAAAGTTATGAACAAACATAAATTTAGAATAGAGTCGCAATCGACTCCGTTTCTGTCAGAAATTAGTCAGCTGTTTGCTCTCGCTTGCGCTCTCTGAGAGCATTTGGGAATATGTCCGTCTCGCTCTAACCACTGTGATTTGCTATGCGGACAATAAGACTCTCAATGCGGACTATCGCTTAACACCGCTCAAAATGGAGCAGCGAAAATTTTATCTCTTATACTCATTGCTTCATGACTTATTGACCTGGAGCCTGCTTAAACGTTCGATGTTCCAAGCTCAAATATTATATTATCAAGCCTCTAAACTTTTGTTTGTTTCAATTTAAGTACAATTTTTCTGAACAAAATTATTCGTGAACCCCGGTTCGAACCCGAACCTAGGTTCAGCGACCTTCTGAACCCGCTCCGTGAACCCGAACCCAAAAAAATTTCGCGGGTTCGAACCCCGGAGTGAACCCCATGTCGATTTTTATGTAGGTTTGAAATCTACCCTCACTCCATAACCAAATTTTTAAAACCAGGAGGAAATTTTAAAAAAAAATTCAACAAAAAAAAAAAAATAAAAATGGGGGGGGGTGTTTTGTAAGTGTGTTTTTTTTTTTTTTCCAAGAAATTTTCTACTTGAACTAAATACGATTTTTCTTAAATATATAGGCTAATTGTAAGTACGAAATGTTCTTGATTCAAGAACGGTTGTTTTAATTTTAATAATATCAACAGTCGTTTTTCTATTCTAGAATATTTCGAACTTAATTTAAGTTCATCCAAGAACACTACTTACTTGAAATTTTAAGAATAAAACGGATAAATTCGATGTCGATCGATCTAAAATATATATTTTTACGGTGTTATAAATTAATGTTGCTTTTGATATAGGCCGTTTCGTTTGTTAAATGCTCCTTTGCTGCAGTTAAAACATATTTGAACTCAGCTGTTCTCCAACGCGTTTCGGCTAGCCTTTGCTGCCTTCTTTAGGGTAAGTTAATAATTATCTGCGTTGTAAGCTTATGTCTGTCTGTATGAACGCGTCGATCTCAGAGACAACTTTGTTTTGAATGATGGTAGGTATACACCATAAACAAATCCAGTTTGTTTCAGATTTGAAACATTTCGTTACTTAATAATCTTCAAATTTTAACTGGAAAGCACAATTAGATCCGACAAAAAACACCAAAGTTATGCACAAAACAGCTGCATCGGCAGTCTTTACTTGTTTATCCACTCCCATCTGTATTTAACTGTATTTTTAATGCTCCCGAAGAATGAATTTGGTTTAGGCATACAGCCCAACGTCAGGTCATAGATAGATAGAAAAATGTTCCTTTAATTTCATAAAGATAAAGATGTTATGCAACTATTTTTATTTACACTTCGTCAAAGATTGCTTTCTCGATTTTATTTTTATTTCCAATTTTGGCTTGGCCGATTTCAACCTTGAGCGATTCACCATCATTAATTCATACACTTAAAATTTCAATTGCTAAATCCCTGCGAAATGGAAACACATCGTAATAAAACGACCATTCCAACTTTCTGCGATAAGATAATCCCAAATAGTACGTAAATCTTAATTTACAGGTGGCTTGATTTAAACAAAATTTATAATGGGGAAATGCCGACTGCCTTAACTTTTGTCTGTCTTCAATGTCATAAAGACGCCGTAAGCGATTTCCTTATCAAAATACTCGTAGATACGAGGCAAAGTATCGAAAGACAATCAAATGGAAATGCAAATTTGCGGAAATCAAAGCGGAAGTTGTGGAGCATGGAGCGGGAAGGGGGAGGCTTTTATTTCTAAATGCCTGGGTGCCACTGTACCTAAGCAGACGAGTGGAAGAAGTGAACCAACTGGACGGTGTTTTTGCATCACTTTAGTTTTGTGTTTTGTGTATGTGTGTTACGTCTACTCACGGCAAGTGCATTTCGTGTGAAACGCAAACTTGAATGGATTTTGTTTAAATTAAGGGGTCTTGTAATTTGGTAAAATATTTGTGGTGTTTATGTTTCGTTCTTAATTGCAAATAATATCAAAACTGAATTTTTTGTTGGGTTAATGATAGAAAAAGGGAGTTTTCAATAAAACTTATTTGGATTAGAATCGGCGAAGCAGTCAAACAACAACAACGGATGAAACAACAATACCAACGAGTCTCGATCGCGCACACTGCAAGTGTTTCGCAGTCTGCTTGTGCGAACTGGCGCCAGTTGTGCTACTGAGAGACGCCAGAGTGATCCCAGTTGTCAAAAAATTATTCCTGGTGCAGTATGCGCAAAATTAATGCGGCCCCACCGCTGACTCACATAATTAAAAAATAGAGGAAAGGTAATTGGAACTCATAAGTCACATCATTTAATAGGCGGCGGCAGCTTTTATTACTGAAACAAGAAGAAGTAACTCTAGCCATGAAAAAGCAAATTCTCAAACATTGCCGTTCGGGTTCGGCGTTAAACTGTAGGTCCCTTTCTCTTGTGTGAAAATTTAAAGCACACACGCCAAGAGATTGAGAGGGGCTTGGCTTGGCCCCTTTGAAGCAGCTGTGTTTAGCCAATTTTACATTATTATTTTTTCTACTTATGAATCGCGATTCTACGATTCATGCCTTGCTCGACTCTGACCAACTTTTCTGAATTGGGATGTGGCTTAAAGTGTAGTTTCTGAAAAAATTTAAAATTCCATATTTAAAAATGTCCCCATAAAAAATTTGTATATAAATTTTAAATTTTAGCATTCCACCCTACACTACAAAATTTCTTAAAGTTCAGACTGGTCCAATTCATAAGTTTTGAATAAAATTACTGCTGGATAGGTAGTGCCTGATAAGTATCTTGCATTAGATAAGTAATACATGACACTTGTAGCATGTGAGCGACTGCCAGCTGTCCTCTTTACGTTGGGACAACTACAGCAATAATTGTTGAGAATAAAATCGACATAGACCTTATCACATTAGCAGTTTATATGGCTCATTTTACTGAATAGTTCCGTGGGTCTTGGAGATTCCAAAAGCGATCATTTTTTTAATTCACTCAAAACACTTTTTCTTCTGACATAACGGTCTATCTCAATTTCATTAGACAAAGAGTTCAGGGTGTTCATACGATTTTTTAAATGATGCAGATTGTTTATGTATGTGATCATGCTTTTTACAGGGTATTAATATATATTTTTGAAATTTTCTTTATGAAGTGTATCTTCGATTTTTTTCAAACTTTCAAATAATTGACATTCAGGTTTGGCCAAATTCCAGGAAAATTTTTAGAACTACCAAAACCATCGGATTATATTTTTCTTTAATTTATACCAAAAAATGTTTTAGTTATGTAACCAAATATTCGAAAACTTTGATCCATTTCTACTGACTGAGTTTTTTCTGTCTCTATCTACACTGGTTCCTATTAATTTTAAATGGAAGCTAACTTCGGCTGACCGTAGTTAAAATACCTTGGAGTGATACAGTCTATTTGTTCTTTCTATTCTTGTTTGTCAACTCTCCAAATTTTAGATAATATTCTAGCTAAAAAGTATAATACGTACCTTGAAAACAAAAAGTTTTTCTCACTACAACCAAAAATTTCTTCAATATCTATTTGAACCGTGTCTCAATTAAATAAATATAATTTTTTTGTACAAGTAAGCTTAGACAGTATTACATTAAACTAAAATTATTTGTGCCTATTATTGAAACTAATCCTTTTTAGTTCGAAAAGTCAAATAAAATGAATGCCTTTTGGTCACTTTTGTTTTTTTTTCTGCAAACATTGGAAAATTACGGAGCACTATTATTTGTTGTCGTCGTTTTTTACAAACATATGATAACAATAAGTCTTTAGACAACATAACGCCACGATGCTGCTGTGGCTGTTTCAGCGCTTTGCAAGACAACGTGCAATGCCAGAGGTTCGAAACCATGCCAGAGGTTCGAAACTTAAGGTCTCTGAAGACGTAAGCATTCGGTCTGAATTCGGGAGTATGTTCGTGCCCCGGGGTCGTACGTGCTCTTGCAAGAGGCACACTAATATAGTGACTTCTGATTAAGCAACATTTGCGTGGACACGAGGCAGTGAGAGACCAATGTTTCCCCTTAGTGAGGTGTCCGCCCTTGACGAATTCAAATTATTAGCGTAAATATAATAAATTTTGAAAGAGTTTGATATAAGTAAATTTTTTATTAAATATTATGATTTAACTTTAATGGCAGTTTATAATGAACTGAATTAATACTACAAACTTGATAGGAAATAATATTAAAATAATAAAAGCTAGTATCAAAATGAACAGAAAGTTTAAAAGTTGAATAATCAAATTAATAAGACCTAGTGTCAAATTGAAACAAAAAAAATAAATACAATAAAGTGTCACCCTGATACACGTTAGTATCGATTTGAAATCCTCGTAATATCATGTTATTACTTTCGGAGAAATCAATTTGATACTTGGAGTATTAGAGAGAATACGATACTCAATAGTTTCAAATTGATGTCTAAATTGTGTCACTTTGATGACAACTTTTTTTTGGATGTAAAACTACTTTTTCGACCGATCGTTCTTATGGCAGCTTTATGCTATAGTCATCAGATTTGGATCATACTTGGCAGAATTGTGTGATAGCATATAATATTGATCAGAAACAAGTTTAGGAGCGATAGCATTAAAAAAAAAAAGTTTGCCTTTTAAGACTTTTTTTCAGAACTATCTTTTGTACGGCAGCTCTACTACAGAGTTGTCCAATTTTCATAAAACTTATAAATACGAGGTTTGGGGACGATTGCGATGAAGAAGTTTTTCTCACTAGAACTACTTTTTCGACCGATAGACAGTGGGCGAAATGGTCGATCTAGCTTTATTTAATTCCATTTTCAAAGTTGCACATTTCATGTATTGCACTGAGCTTATAAAGATATACTATACTATTTCGATTGACATGCTTTAATTGATCAGCTGTGAGCAATCAAACACAACATATATTTCTGCTGGTGCATCATTAAGCTTTCCCGGGGGTTTTATGTGCACTGCCAAATTTGATGCAAAGTTGCCTCTGTTATAACCAAGGCTGCAAACCTCTAAAACCCATTGTAATGCCTGAGGTTCGGTTCGCGGACCGGTTTTCGGAACCCCTAAACCCAAGGTTTTGTTTCGAACCTCGGTTCGCTTGAACATAGAAGAATAATTTCGATTTGTTAACACTTATATTTTAAAATAATATTCTTCATGTCAATAATGGCATTTTTATACACTTGAAAAGTGTATTATAATTTTGCCCAGAAGTTTGCAACGCATAGAAGGAATCATCTCCGACCACATAAAGTATATATATTCTTGATCAGCATGACAAGCTGAGTCGATTAAGCTTTGTCCGTCCGTTTGTCCGTCTCTCCCTCCCTCCGTCTTCCGTTTTTTTTTTTTCTACGCGAACTAGCCCCTCAGTTTTGAAGCTATCGAGCTGAAACTTTGCACAGAGTTTTCTTTACTGCACGCTGCTAATATGTCGGAACCAAAAGGATCGGATGACTACTTCTTGTAGCTGCCATACAAATGTTCGTTCAAAAAATAGGTTTTAGTAAGAAAAACTGTTTTGTTCTCGAATATTACTGCTCTCAAACACGGTCTTGTTTTTTTTAATTATCAAATTCAACATGTAGCGACACTAATAACTTTAGAGAACGGCTCAGTTTAAATCAATAAGCATTCTTCTTAGATTGTAAAGTGTTGAAAAGGCCCGTTAAACTGATTCCTGAGTTGCTGGAATAGCAAGTATAGTTAACGCAATATTTTTTAAGTCGTCGATGTATTGGACAATAGTCGAAGGAATCTATAACATCATTTGCAGATTTGATATTGCTAGTAATTGTAAATCCTGTAGCTTTGAATAAGTTTTTTTTGGCTGCAGCTATAAAAAGATATTTTGAACTATCAAATGTTGTTAGGTGGAGCTCTTTTAAAGAATTTTGAATTATAAAATCTCTAATAGTTAGTAAACGTTCACATATTTTGTTAACCTAACTCAACCGGGTTCAATTTCATGGTCATCGTCCAAATCAAGAAATGCTTATGAAGCACCTGAGCAACCTTCATCAACATTACATTCTTCATAGTTGCATTCCTTTTATGCTCTGCAGTTGTCATTTGAAAGAAAGTTCATATTCGTTTGCTGACTCTCTTCTTGAACTTCTTGAATGATAGTCAGACTACAAGGAATTTCTATATTTCTATATTGTATGTCGTTGAAAAAACTACTTAATTGTTGTTAAACCGAACCGAATTTTTCTAAAAAGTGGTCCGGTTCGGGTTCAGGTTCGAGGAGTCAAAAATATTTGAGGTTCGGTTCATGGTCCGGTTCGTCGGACCCAAAAATCCGAACCGAACCGGTTCTAAGGGGTTCAGTTCAGGACCGGTTTGCAGCCTTGGTTATAATTAAGTGAAAGAAATGTGTTTTTATTTCTAGCTGGGGGGGTATATAACGAATTTAGGACCAGACTCCGGGAACTAGATCTTTGGAACCGGATTCGGTACTCAGGGCAGCGGTTCTGAGTTATCGGATCAACGACGATAGTCGAGTCTCGTGGTTTTAGCTTTGCTGCTCCTCTCTAGTTTTTCTGCCCGGCTTGCTAACACGTTTTCTAACCTAGTCAATTGAAATAAGGTGAAGAATAAATGAATTGTTAACTGTTCCTTTGGATAAATCTAGCTGGGTTTTCCTGCAAGCCGCCGGGCGCACCCGCCCCGCCCTACGTGTTTCTAGTTTCTTTTTGTTTGTTTGTGACCTGTGCTTTAGCGTTGTATAAAAATATGTAGTTAAAGTTTAGTACACCACTAATGACTTGAAAACGAAGATATCACCATAAAGAAGTTTTTGACTTTGGCAAACTATTTTTAGATACAGTTTTAAATAACAAAACCTGTAGAGAGCTGGACTGCATCGAAATCTGTTAAAACTTGCGAGATTTTACCAATGGGCTTGCTCAAAACACCGATATTCTTCCTGGCTATGATGTATTGCGATTATCGGAGGTGGATTCGGTGTTCATTCATAGATTTTCTTTACCAATATTTTATTTTCTTCTAAATAACGCGATTCTTAAGAAAAAAAAATGTTATCTATTTTTTGAAATATTTTATCTAGAAGCTTAAAAAGAAAATTCAAACTCTTTCGTAAAAATTTTTATACACTTGAAAAGTGTATTATAATTTTGCCCAGAAGTTTGCAACGCATAGAAGGAATCATCTCCGACCACATAAAGTATATATATTCTTGATCAGCATGACGAGCTGAGTCGATTAAGCTTTGTCCGTCCGTCTGTCCGTCTGTCCGTCTGTCTGTTTCTACGCGAACTAGTCCCTCAGTTTTGAAGCTATCGACCTGAAACTTTGCACAGAGTCTTCTTTTTACTGCACGCTGCTAATATGTCGGAACCAACCGGATCGGATGACTACTTCTTGTAGCTGCCATACAAATGTTCGTTCGGAAAATGGTTTTTAGTAAGAAAAACTGTTTTGTTCTCAATATTACTGCTCTCAAACACGGTCATGGGTAATATGTAATGTTTTTAAGCTGATCTGCGAAGTTTGGTCGAAGTCGCTAACCGTTGAGACAAGCTATTTCAAGTGTATCGAAACTTCGGTACAGACGAAGTTAGCTTTGCCTTTCTCGTTTTTAAATAATTTTGCTCTTTGCATTCAAACTACTTAACCGATTAAAAAACAATGTTTAACGCGATTAATATAAATTCAATAACCTTTCGATTCAAACCTTACTTGACTCAATCTAACAGTTCTTAGTCGAGGTTTGGTTTGAAATGTAAGTGTATCTACCGAAAAAATTAAAAAAATCTTAAACTTAATCTTAAAAACTAAAAAAAAATTATTTAAGACTTATTTTATTTTGTTTTATTTCTTTTCATTCCAACCTTAAAAAAATTGTGAAATATTTTGAAATTTTTAATTTGCATTTTCGATGCAAATTTGGAAAGATTTCTTACGACTTTGATCTAAATTAAGGGCTGCAAACCGGTCTTACACCGAAATGGTTCCTGGTGAACCAAATTTTAGAGCCAACCACTATTGACCGTGGCCGTCTGTGGCCCAGTGGTTAGTGTGCTGGACTGCTGGGCGGGAGGTCGTGGGTTCGATCCCGCCTCTGAACATCTAATAATAAAAGTTTTTTTCTTTCTTTAGAAACTAGCTTTTACACATACGGTCACCTTCACCAGCTTAGTGGCGCCAGCTGTGAAGTAACTAGCCAAGAAAAAGCAATTTCTCAAACTTTGCCGTTCGGATCCGGCGTTAAACTGTAGGTCCCTTTCTCTTGTGCGAAAAATTTAAGGCACACACGCCAAGAGATTGTGAGAAGCTTGGCTTGGCCCCGTCGAGGAGCTGTATAGCCAGTTTTACCTTTACCTTACTATTGAAATAGCTGAACCGGAACTTATTCCGAAACTAAAATAAAATGCATCAGTTTTTTTTTCAAATGCTCGACTCCAAAAATCATTAAATAATTCGCAAAGCAAGAAGCCTAACTTATTTGGTAATTTTTTCACAGACTACAAAATGAAATTTTACTCAACAGTTTATTAATATTCGATTTTTTTGTATTATTTAACGAATTAATTGGTCTTTTCTTATTAATGTTGTGTATATCAGGGGCTGAGCCTTAATCATTGTAAAATATAAAACCAGAGCTAGAAACAAATGTATTTGGTTTTGCAGTCCTGTCTTAAATAAAGAACTCGATGTATAGAACCGTTCGGTTCACAGTAAGTACAATATTTTTGTCTGCAGACTGTTTGTTCATACTCTATTAATATACGATATTTGTTCAAAAAGCGTCGCGTATTTTGTGTTTTTTCAAAAACTACGTAGTAAGTCCGAAATCCCGCGCACAAGCAACGATATCTATTTTTGGAATAGTTAAAAATTGAAAAAGGGCCAAAACATGTGCAATGAAATGCCCAAATGGCCGGCCTTGTCAGCACAAGTGAGGGACATGAGTACCAACTTAACGCCACTATAAACGGTCACTAAATGTGTTTGATTTGGAACCGAAGCTTTTCCAAAAAGACACACGGTTCGGACTGAGTTCGTGCTTTACGAAAAGGATTCGCTTCTAGTTTCGTTGGGGGTTTAAACGCGTTTCTTACGTTTGATTCTCAACATCTTTCCATCTTACTTCACACATTTCCTTAAATTTTTGTTCTCCCAGGGTATTCCTGCTTCGGCTTTCCCCCTACTGAAATCTAACTTTCTAGCTAGAAATCTAAAATTAGCACAGACGGGTCTAAAAACGAACTTCACCGGAGTCTCTGATTGTTGTTGCTAGTTTCTTTATCTCCACCTGGTTTTTGTTTTTGTATTTGTGTTTGCTCACCTATGCCCAGCGGTGTGCCGATCTTGCCAGATACATTGAGAAATTTGAAGTCCATGTTCATGAAGCTTTTGCCATCGAGCAGTTTACTCAATGAGCCGGCTTGATCAGTTAGCAGTTGTGGCTGCTGTTGTTGTTGCTGGCGTGGATTTGTGGTGGGCGTGGCACTGCAACATTTGCCCAGACTTAGCATCAGAGTGAGTAGCAGCAGGTTAAAGTTGGCGCAGACGCAACGGAACAGCTGTTCGGCTCGCCGGTTTTTGATGTAGTTGTTAACTGTTGTTGTTGTTGTGGTTGTTGTTGTTTTTGTTTCACTTGCCGTGCTCGTAGAGCGTAACCCTATGGCCATGGTATGAATGTTTTGTTCTTTTGCCTCTTTTTATTGCTCTCTGTTTGGGTTTTGCACTTGATTCTTACACTAAACGAAGTGAAAATCAGGGCCACTAATTATAGATTATCTAAGCAGGAAGCCGGAGATCTGCTCAGATTATCTAATCAACAGAAATACGTCTTAAAAATAAACACATTGAATATGGTTGCCAAAATAAAAATGCGAGCGTTTTCGGCTCCGGCTCTTTCTCTGGCCGTCTGAGGATGGCCGAAAAAAAAACACCACACAAACTGGTTAAAACACGAAACACGAAAATCAGCGAAATCCCCCAAAAGAAAATAAGAAATGAACAACAAGACCGAAATGCGAAACGCGCGAGAATAACAACAAATTTCTGTTGACGTAGCAATTATTATTTAAATCAATATCCATAAACTATCTCAATTGCCGCCTTAATTAATTAAATATTTTTATGATATCGCCTGGCACGCGTTTGTGGAAGCGATAAAAACCAATCGGAAAAAACATTTTCATTTTTTAGCAACGTTTCAAGGTGTCGGCGTATTTAGCACGTGCTGTTGATTGTCTGTTGTTTAGTTATTGATTTGCATTTATATTACAGATAGTCTTAGAGCAGATTTTGTTCTAGCCAAATGCCGCATAAAAAAACGCTGCCCGCCTCGTACAACGTGCGTCTTTCAACTGAATTGGTCTTGAGAATTCGCTTGCAAATTTAAGCGAAATGACTGCGAATACACGTACAAATCGAACGATCGTCTGTCGTCTGGGCGAGCTGCTGTTGACTTTTTTTGCTTTGCGCCACCTTTCAGCTTCAGACGGCGCGCCGCGGCGTTATCAAAGTGGCCAAGAATGTTAACGTATGCTATTATGGGCGGCCCCATTAAGAGAGAGCGAGAGCGAGAGAGTGGGAAGAGAGAGAGTGATGCTCTTATCTGTGTGCTCTTTAGGTGAGGGAAAGAAACCTGTTGATCAATTGGGTGGCCGGTGCTAAGAGTTGCCACAACTAAGAGATAATTCAATGATGGGAAAGATTTTACCTACAGATGAGCAGTTTTTTTTTCAAAAAAGGTTTCGAGACGAATTTTGATTACAAATACTGGTTTTGAGTGGTCCCCACTCCGTGGAAAGAAAATAAGATTTTCGAACTTAGTTTTTTTGAATTCAAGTTTCAAAAAAAAACTGTAATATACTCCGTTTTTGAAAGTGTATGCTCAAAACTAATTTTAATGCTGCAGAAGCAGCAGAATGCAGCAATGCTGCCGCCGCAAAAATTGTTTCGTCCATAACTTGACTATGGTTCATACGATCTTTACCAATTTTTGCGCGGTTCGATAAATAATGCTGAATACTAAATACTATAAAAAAAGCTAACAAATTACAGGGAAAGTGTCAAGAAATAAAAATTTACTTGATCTGCCAGCAAGTATAAGCAGTAAACATGTAACAGACAGAAGTAATCATTTCCAATCCCATACTGATGGTAAATTGAAATGTAAACTCAGTCAACCCAGTTTTTTCTTTTTCTTTTCTTCGAAGGGTACACAAAAAAAATTCAAGAAATTCCGACCTAACCCCAATAAACCCAATTCATATCAGAAGTCAGCCACTCCCGTGTTTTCTTAAACCAAGTACTTGAGTCTTGACTTAAGTCGGGCTTTTCAGTCCCCGAACTCTTGTCTTGATCCAGATTTTAGCACGGAAGAGCTTGAAATAAACATCATCGGGGGTGCCACAGAATCCTCTTCCAACCAAATTCCAACCGAATTCCATTTCATAGGTGCTACAGCAATTTCTTTTGGTTGGTTTCAAACCTCTAATGTTTTGTTAGGAGATTTTGCAAAGCTCTTTTCTCACTAGAGCCTTTTGTCGATGTGGCGCCCTCTACACGACAGCTAGCGGATTAAGGGAAGGAAAATAATACCTCATGTTTGGCGCCAACAAATTTTTAAAGTGTTGCATTACATTGGTGGTGAACGCGACTGAAAATTGAATTATTATTTAAAAGCATCACAAAACATTTTACACAATCAAAAAATTTCTGTTAATCTATTGTATAAATTAAGACACATCTAAAATAAGGGAAATTTTTTGGCGAGAGATTTAGCCCTGTTTTTAGAGATGGAACATCTGGTGTCCCAACTAGATTTTCTAATTAGAAAATAGAGGGAAGCTAACTTCGGCTGTACCGAAGTTTATATACTGGAGCATGATATATGCTGCCAGTTTTTTGAATGGCTATACGATATATTCATCAAAAAGTTTTCTCACTAGAACTACATTTTGGACCGATCGTTCCTATGGCAGCTATATGCTATAGTCATCCGATTTAAATCAAACTTGACAAAATTGTGTGGTAGTATATAATATAGATCTGTACAACGTGGGAGCGATAGCATTGAAAATAAAAAAGTTTTTCTCACTAAGACTTTTTTTTTTCAGACCTATCTTTTGTATGGCAGCTATACTATATAGTTGCCCGATTTATAAAACTTGCTGAAATTATGTGAAAGCATAGAAAACTTACAAATACGGGGGTTGGGAGCGATAGCATTGAAAACAAAAAAGTTTTCTCACTAAGACTTTTTTCAGACCTATCTTTTGTATGGCAGCTATACTATATAGTTGCCCGATTTGCATAAAACTTGCTGAAATTATGTGAAAGCATAGAAAACTTATAAATACGGGGTGGTTTATACACGGGGTTGGGAGCGATAGCATTGAAAACAAAAAGTTTTTCTCACTAAAACTACTTTTTCAACCGATCGTTCCTATGGCAGCTATATGCTATAGTCATCCGATCCGGCCGGTTCCGACAAATGTGCAGCGTATTTATACCAAAAGACTTCGTGCAAAGTTTGGTTGAGATAGCTTTAAAACTGACGGAGGAGATAGCATAGAAACAGACGGACAGACGGACAGACGGACGGACAGACGGACAGACGGACATGGCTATATCAACTCAGCTTGTCATGCTGATCAAGAATATATATACTTTATGTGGTCGGAGATGTTTCCTTCTGTGCGTTACAAACATCCGGACAATTTTAATATACCCTCTCCAAGGGTATAAAAATGAAATCTCTAGAAGTTCTGTGGCACCAACGAATTTTTCGAGAGATTTACAAACCAACCGTCGGCAAAATCTCTAGAGATTTCTGTGGCACCCCCGCATATAGACTTATTTGATTTTTATACTTCCGACCTTATAATGCATTAATATTCTTGATCACCATTAAAAGCTGCGTCGATATAGCCATTTCCGTCCGTCTATCTGTCCGTCCCTTCTTATAATCAAGCAAATCTCAGAGATGGTAGGAGATAGAAGTTTGACATGTATGTGACATAAACTTCTTATACTTGCAGGCAGATCAAGTTTATTTTCATTTTCTGCCACGCCCACTTCCGCCCCCGCAATTTGGAAAGAAACATCATATCTTCCACAGCTTTGTAGATAGATGAATTGTACCTTCTAGTGGTAGTTAGTAACTAGCATTATGTATCGATTTGCCGAAGAAATGATAAAGATCGGATGAGCGGTTCTAAGGAAACTTAGAGATGAGCGCAGCAGCAGCGCTACATTCAGCTCCTGCTCCAGTTACAGAGAATGTTACAGTCGGCTTTGACCGACTTTCTCAGTTATTTATAAAAGTTCGTTGGCATCACTGATTCCAAATGGTCAATTTTTAATAGTTTTCCTGTAGAAGTAGTAGGTAAGCAATTTTATTTCAGATACGAATAATTACACTGTGACACATTTTGAAACTCTACAAAGTTGATAGAGTCGAGACCAACAAATTCCGAAAGGGTACAATGGTAGTATAAAAACCCTGTCTGGGTTTGATCTGATCAGCTGCCGTTTCTTTTTCATTACACTTTGAACTTTTCCACATCAGAATAAGATTACCGACTCCATATCTCGTAGACTATTTTGAATTTTGCTTTCATGTTTTTTGCAATGTTGTTGCTTGGCCTACAAAATATTTTTTGTAGCAAATCAAAATAATTGCAACTTCATACTCAAAGTTACAAAAGTTGTCCAAAAAAACCAAGCATTTACTGACACTCTATTTTACACTTTTTCAAGGTAATTTGAAACTTCCACATACAAATTTGGAGAAGTAACATTTTTCAAGCTTTCTTGCCACTCCGCTACCAATTTAAGACAAGTCACAATCTTAATGTTTTGTTTTTGACTATCTTATTGATTTAGCAAAAAATCAATCGCGAGTTTTGATTGTGACGTGCTTAAGTGCCGAAAACTATATGAAGGACCAATCGAATGGAGTTGGCATGCTTCAACCGTTTGTTTATTTTATGAAAAGCTTCGTTTTTGTCCTTCATAACTTATTCAAATTCGATACAGTTTTTAAGACAATGTTGGAAAACTCTACAAAATGAGGGGGTTAAAATTTGATATTTAAATTGAAATTTGTGTGCCTTAAAAGATGTGACATATGGATTGAAGCCAATTAGAAATATTAAAATTGATAAAGCCAAAGCTACAGACCAAACCGACCAAAGATTTTCAACTCCCTTTCCGTTGTGTTATACCGTCAAACTTTCGAAATTAAGTTTATAGAGATCTAAGATTTGGCTAGGCCTTTGTTAAGCTACTTGGAAAATTTGTCCTAAAGTTGGTACCAAACAGAAAAGTTTGAATGGGGACAAATAAATGAGCTAATGCGTTCAGGCAGCATTATGCTAAGGTGTTTGGCTAAATGAGAGCGAGTGAGAGTGAGAGAGGGAACGACTCACACTCACACAAATTAGGTGGCGGGAGTGAGGGGAGGGAGCATGATGCAACAAAGAAGGTGAGGCGCTCTCTGAGAGCACTGTCAGCTCGGGTCTAAACATTTCAGTGTGCAGCTGACACTTTTGTTTTTTGTTTGTTTTGCCGACGGAAATTTAATGGTTGTTTTTTTTACACTGATCGCAATGTAATTGTTGTCGTTCCTTCATTGCTTTTTTGCTCAACACACATACTAGATTTGTGTGTATGGGAGTACTTCGTTCTCGTGCTCACTCTCTTGCTCTCTCTCGCGCTCAGAGCAAAAGCGCTTAGTTCTGAATGTTTGCTGAGCGCCTCACCTACTTTGTTGCATCATGGGAGGGAGAAATGAGGCAATGAGGGGGGACGGGAAAGAGTGGAGAGCGCAGGAAGAGAAAGGGGAAGACATTAATGAGACGGGACGGGAAAGAGTGGTGAGCGTTGGAAGAGGGAGGGGGTGAGGGTAAGAGCCGGGAGCTGTGGAGGAGAGGGTAGAGAAAAAGGGGGAAATCAACTTTGATTTCAATTATAATAATTAAAGAGTGGCTGCCATAAGGCCAATACGTTTTGATATTTAGTTCGTAATTATTGTTTCAACGAAACTGGACTTATGTCGAAGTTTTATGCAAAAATATTGTCTCTTCAATATTCTTAGGTACGTTCCCAATTATAGGCAAGCAGTGTACATCTGTACAGGCCACTGCATTTACCACGCAAAGTTTTTATATATTTTTACCAACTGTGAACTCGAAACTGTCTAAAAGATAAGACAACACAATTTCTACATTTTCCCAAAATATTCAACGCGGACAAAGTCGCGGCGGGTTCAGCTAGTTTATTATAATTAATCAGAGTCGAAATTGCTTTCAGTTTGCGTTCAGTTGTTATTCGGAAGAAGCATCTATATTTTAAAATTAAGCTATTAATTGGCCATCTTAAAAGCACCCATTTTGAAATACTTCAAAGTGCATGAATGTTTCTGTTTTTTGCAGAATTTTCCTTTTGATCTATTGTTTCGAGGTGAGACTTTACAATTTGCTTCGTAATTGAGCATGTTTACATTCCAGCACTTGTATTTAACTAATGTAACATATTACAAAATAAAATAATCTCGATGATGGGCACTTAACTATTGCAATACCCACCTTGACAGCTCCAAAGCGCACAAGACAAGGTTATCAAAATAAATTTCATCACTTGAAAATCACTTAAATACATTGCAGCGTAGCCCTATGTCTACTTTATATACTTAGAATTTAGTTGAAGTTGCCAATTTAATTAAGTCACAACAACCGGATGTGAAAGTCGCACAATATTATCAAAGTATATTTATATGCTAAGCCAACTAACTACTTGGTTCCCGTCTGGTCTTTGCGAAATGGCCAAGGACCCGTAAGATTGTATGAGGTGCGATGCCCAGCAGCGACCGACGCGAACTGAACAAATCAAAGCGGATTATCATTGAAAGTCGTTTGGTATTCAATCGACCTAACTGATTGAAAGTGTGACGTTCATTGCCCGATAAGAGTTGGCCCAAAACAACAGTAGAGGCGTAAAGGTATAGGAATGGTACCGAAACTGCAGTCCAAACAAACAAAGGGTCGCTATCATCATCATCATCCTCATCTGCATTTGTCGGTGGCGGCCACTTAAAAGGCATAATTTATGATTTACGTGTGTAAATCACTTTTCAAGTACTTCGCCTCAGTCTGTGTGAGAGTGACAACCGCAACGCATCGTTCACCCTCCCCACCCCCCCATTTCACTTTGTTTAGTTTTCAATTTGCGGGCGTTTCTAATTGCAGGCGTTAAAAATCGCTGGTGAATCGCGCCTAATCAAAATTAATGCACGCTTTTGGACCACTTCACTTGACACTTACACTGCGACTGCAGTTTATCGCCCGTGGCGTGTGTTCAAGTTGGTTTTGGGCTTATTGAATGCTACAACAAATGGGTTTTTGGCTTTGACAGGCGTGAAGGGTTTGGCATCTATCAATTTTGATAACCGTTCAGAGATACAGATAGGAGACGGTTATAGCCATTGGCTAAATAAATTTGGAAATTATAAACAATGCGAAACGTGAGACAATTACTGGTCTGCCGGTGACAAATGATTGGGGTGGAGGAGGCATGGGAAATGCCAACGGAAATACTGATAGGGGCAGTTGTTGAACGATTTTGTTCAAGGGGAAATTCATGTTAAATTGTTTTAAAAGGGGAACACCCAGTTCGAATCGTAAATTACTTGTACACTCGAAAGGTATAGATATTTATTCAACACTTGGGCTGACTTTCACCTAAGAATGGCATAAGCTAACTCTTGATACGGATGATACGGAAGGATATCCAAAATTATAAAAGTATTTACAAATTCCGTAGGAGCATGAACCTCAAAAGAACCTACAAAAGGCTGAAAAAATTATGTTTAATTAGCATCATTCATAAGTCAAATTGGCCTTATCTTGAAAGTTACATGTGCGAACTTGAAGTGCATTTAAAAGAATTTAAAAAGTAAAGAACCAGCCGAATTCGATTTAGATCGGCTGAACTATAAGATATAAACTCAAGCCCTCCATTCTTTGACCTTGAGGCTGGAGTTTTCGAATATGACATAAAATTTATAAGTTCTTTTCTATCAATTGATTTGACTTGTAAATAAGGTTTCACCTAGAATTTTTGTATACACCAATAGCTTCATCGGCTGAGAAAAATGTTATACCTTGACAAATTTTTCCGCCCTATTGGGAGGATTTTCAATTACTTTCAAACCGAATTTCAGCAAAACCGAGAACAACTCATTCCCACGGTACAAAACTCATGATAGGGTATAAAAACATCGGCACTGACAGAGCTCGGAATATTGCAGTCAACTTTTATACAGTCACTGCGCTTCTCCATCAATCCACGGAATTAATGTAAGCTTGACATTAAAGAGTTCTTTGTTTTTAAATTTGGCGACCCCAAGACATTCGACAGTTCAATTAATTGTATTGTCTTTGTAGGCTGACGGCTCCCAATTTGCAGCGAATGCAAATGGTTGTAAGTACATAAATAAGTAAGGAAATGAAAAAATTTATAAAAAAAAAACAAATGAGAAAGTCGGTCAAGCCCGACTATATCATACTCTGTATAGCAGAGTCCGTCACTTTCCTATTTTCTGTGTTACAAGAGCCCTGTGCGACAGCGACGTCGACACAGCGACAGTATACAATCTTATACTGCTCTCTTTTGCAACAACAAACAAGGGCGAAATGAGCGCGCTCTCGCGTGTCTAAATACGCACACACAACGTCAAAATAAGCATGTGTGTTTTGACGACCCCTGCTGTATAGGTACAGAAGCTGAATGCTACTGCGCTGCTGCTGCGCTTGTCTCTAAAATTCTCTCTCTCTCTCTCTCTCTTTGCTAAATGAAATGCGGTGTTGGTTGTTAGGAAGGGGGGGGGGTTTTGGACTTTTTTTGCTCATAGCTTGAGAACCGCTCATCCGATCTTTATCATTTCTTCGACAAATCGATACATATTACTAATGACTAACTATCGCTAGAGGGTACGAATCATCTATCTACAAAACTGTGGGTGATATGACGTTTTTTCCAAATTGGGGGGCGGGAGGGGGCGTGGCAAAAATTGAAAATAAACTTGATCTGCCTGCAAGTATAAGAAGTTTATGTCCCATACATGTCAAACTTCTATCTCCTACCATCTCTAAGATCTGTTTGTTTATACGGACGGACGGACAGACGGACGGATAGACGGACTGACAGACGGACGGACATGGTTATATCGACTTGGCTGTTGATGCTGATCAAGAATATATATAATCTATACGGTCGGAAATGATATGTTCTCCCTGTTACATACTTTTGCGCAAACTTAAATCTTTTGGTAAAGAGTATAAAAACAAGTAAGAGTATTGCGGTCGAGTGCCCCGACAGCAAAGTACCCTGTACCAAGTAATGTGGTTTCTATAGCTTTGAACTCCCTTTATTTTAAAATTTATTTGAATAAATGGGGAGGCGCACTTGCATATCTTCGGTGTTTTCGCTCGGATCTTATCTGGTATGCAGAATATATAAAAATTGGGCCCTAATCAATATATACATCAAGTCACTAGTTTCAAACTTAAAAATTGTAGCTCTGACAGTTTTTCGCGGTTAGAAGGAGAAGGAATTTGCCAAATCTGAAGCAAACTTAATCTGGGTGCGATATACTCTTACATACATGCAAAAATTTGTGGCTCGACCCTTTTAGTCTCTCAGATCAACGCGTTTATACAGAGAAAGAGGCAGTTTTTCGCTGCCAAAATATGGAGAAGGTGCAATTTTCCAAATCTGAAAGAATCTCGATATGGGTACAGTATACACCTACATACATGCCAATCTACTACAGTCTCTGAGATCGACGCGTTTATACAGACAGGCAGTCGGACAGACAGACTCGGCTAAATCGACTTGGCTGTTGATGCTGATCAAGAATATATATACTCTATATTTTCGGAAAAAATTCCTTCTGCCTGTTAAATACATTTGCTCGACGTTAGTATTTGCTTTCTACTCTGCGAGTAATGGGTGTAAAAAGAACCATTTTCATTAAAAGAAGAACGAAAAAAGTTTTCATGTTATTTTTCATTTAATAAAATAACGAGAAGGCCAAGCTAACTTCGTCTTTGCCGAAGTTTTTATACCCTTGCAAATGTTTTAATACATCTGAGTTTAAGAACGCCAGCATTAAAACAAACAATTTTTCTAAATAAAACCACTTTTTCCCCATATTTTTTTTTTGGCCTCTAAAAGATATAGTCATCCCCCCCTCTCGTCCCACATATTAGGTGTGTGGTGGAAAAAAAAAACTCTGTGCAAAATTTCAGCTCGATGGCTTCTAGTTCGCGTAGAAACAGACAGACGGACATACCCTTTTTTATACCCTTTTCAAGGTTATAAAAAAATTTTCTTTCCCAAAATGGTTTAATTACACAGAGAAAACAAAATTGGCTACACGGGGCGAGTAGCCACACCAAAACACAACCCACGGCTTTCCCCCCTTTTTTAATCCCCCCCCTGCGTGTAGAAATCAGAAAGCCACACGCGACGTGTAGAAATTAAAAATCTAAATGCATATGGGTCATTCTTTTATAAACCGAACAGTTAAAAAAATTTTTATTTTCATTTTAATAAAAAAAAAACCAAAAAGATTTTCCACATGCCCATCATAACGTAATTTGCGGTTTTGCACAAAAATTTTTTGTTAATTTTATAAACAATTTCAAAAATCGTCAAAAACGGAAAAATGGAAAAAAAGGGTTTTTTAAAAACCATATTTCTCAGGTTTGGTTTATCGGACAGCTTTCAAGTTGATATTGCTGAAAAGTATTTTACTGTAGCTACACAAATTATAATTTTATAGATTTTTAAATTATTTACTAATATTAAGTAATTGTTGCTAAAAATTATTTACAATTTTCTCTCAGTGTTAACCACCATGATATAGCTTCTAAGCATAAACAATTTATTGCCCTAAACGTAACTTAAAATTTGGTGTTTTCAAAAAGATGGAGACTTTCATAGTTTAAGAGATATTAATTTTTTAAGTTATAAACAAATAAAAATATACCCTTAAATAATGCTTTGCCACGCAGTCAGTTTCAAAGCTCTATGACTGAAACTTGGCAAGTGGGCTTTAAATACATCAAGCTTTTCAAAAATGTCAACATCACGAAGATCGGACGTCTACTTCTTATAGCTGCCATACGAATGCTCTGATTAGTTGAATTTTGTTGTGGTTTAGGGTGGCCAGAGTTTTCAAAGTATATTATACCACAACCAAATTCAGCATTCATATGGCAGCTATATGATATAGACGTCCGATCTGTGTGATGTTGACATTTTTGAAAAGCTTGATATATATAAAGCCAACTCGCCAAGTTTCAGTCGTAAAGCTTTGAAACTGACTGCGTGGCAAAGCTTTCTTTAAGGGCATCTTTTTATTTGTTTATAACTTAAAAAATTCATAACTTTTAAACTATAAAAGTCTCCATCTTTTGAAAACACCAAATTTTAAGTTACGTTTAGGACAATAAATTGTTTATGCTTAGAAGCTATATCATGGTGGTTAACACTGAGAAAAAATTATAAATAATTTTTAGCAACAATTACTTAATATTATTAAATAATTTAAAAATCTATAAAACTATTATTTGAGTAGCTACAGTAAAATACTTTTCACCAGTATCAATTTGATACCTGTCCGATAAACCAAACCTGAGATATCACGTTTTTAAAAACCCTTTTTTTCATCTTTCTATTTTTGACGATTTTTGAAATTGTTTATAAAATTAACAAAAAATTTTGTGCAAAACCGCAAATTACGTTATGATGGGCATGTCGAGATCTAATTTCCGATTTTTTTTTATTAAAATGAAAAATAAAAATTTTTTACTGTTCGATTTATAAAAGAATGACCCATATAACAGCATAAATCGAGTTATTCTTAAATTGTGATTTTTATACCAAAGGCTTCCTCGGTTTCAATTTCGAGTATAGATATAACGATTTCAATCGATAAAACAATTTCACTTTACGACCAAACAATTATTTTATGGTATCTTTGAGTTACATGTTCTTTTGAAGTACTTAATATTAAGCGCATGACCATTGTGCTTTTTCAATTGGACTTAGATTGAAAAAAAATGCACTGTTTGGTGCAGTGTGTGGGTCGGTGACGCTTTGAAAATTAACCTTTAACCATCTATTTTGAAATCATATTATACAACACATGTCCTGAAAGGACCTCATTTAGTCATACCTTAAGGATTATTAATGTTTGTTCTTTCAGGACCATGTGATGTATCATATGAAAGATATTAAGCCACACGTCGTGAATGTTTTTAAATTTTGGCAAAGCCCCGCCCTGTTTTTAAGATAATTATGTTAAATTTTTATTTTAAATTTATAATTTTTAGTATTTTTAATAAAAGTCTTAAAATTATGACTTTTAAATAAAAATTTAAGTTTAATTTTTATTTTATAAATAATTATATTTATATATATTTTTACAAAATCAAAAATAAGACTTAAAATTAATTTTAATAATTAAAATATAAAATTAAAATTTATTTTGTTTACAGGATACTGCACCCTGAATTAGTTTATCTAAGACTTTCCCATTCAGGTATGTATTTTTTTTAGGTCACATTTTTTAAATTGAAGTCTTATTTGCGATCCGTTATTTATTTTAAGCAGAACAGATATTCGTTTAAAGGGGTTTCACAGGACCGCGAATTCAAAAAAAAAACCCCACACGAAGAGGTCTGAAGCGATTGAGTCGGGCGATCAAAATGGCCAGTGCATGCCGCCAAAACGCGAAATCTTATTGATGTAAATACATTTATGAAAACAAAACTGACAGTTCACCTCACTTGACTTTCGATAGAATGATACATAATTTGCCACACAGTATAGGTTTTTATTTGCTTTGCATATTTCAAAGCTATTCTACGGAAGGTTAAATATTTTTCGGTAAGTTTTTTAACATTTCGTTTAGCTTTATATTATCACTCGATTTTTGCTTGAATAATAAAATTTTCGTAGTTTTTTACATATTCAAATTAGACACTAATCACTTTATCTTCCCTTTGTACACTTTATCTCTCACATTTCTCAGCTTATCTTTGAACGAATTCAAACTTCGCTCCCATTTCATTCAAATGCAGCATCCACAGCAACAACAACAACAACCAACAACCAACGAACCGCACAAAAAAATGTCCAATTAAGATGCCAACTTATGAACCGTTCGAAAGTCGCGCTCGAAAGACAATAGCGTGCAGACGGAATGAATGTAAACAGCGAATGAAAATGAATGAATGAACCGTTGGCCAAGAAGTAACGGTAAATTTCACATGTCGCAAATGACAATAGAAGTTGCCGCCAAAGTCGACGTCGACGTCGCGTCGCGTCGCAGCGACCGCAGCGCATTAACAGTGTGTGGATGCTATTATTAACAGCCCTGTTAAGGCTGCTCGCGTCGCAATGTTGGCGGCGATATTGCTCATAAACGTCATTCTATGGCTCTATCTAAGCGTGTGTCTGTGTGTGTGTGTGTGTGCTTACTGAGGCGTACCTAAATATGAAAGCATAAAAATTAATGTTGTATTTATAGTGTGGCAGCCAGCGCTAAACTTGTGGCAAAAGGCGTTGCGGACGCTGCAGGGCAACGGCAGCCAAGAAGCAGCTGAAGACAAGCCTCATGAAGTTGGAGCGGGAAGTGAAGGGCGCTGGGTGCTTGGTATTTGCTTTTTGGCCAGCGGCGTCTGGACTGCTGAGTCGCTTCTGTTATTTGTGGTTGTGTTTGTGGATGCCCCGCTTGAATTTCAATAAGCAGCATAAAACATTTCCTACCATAAATCGCCAAAAATGTAACGGCAATTCGACAGAATTCTGCACTCAGTAGATGCTTCGGAACACAAGGGAATAGATACTTTAATTTGTTCTTAATACACTTAGGGCTGATTTACAAACAGCGGAGAAAATTGTGAACTTAACTGGCATAGTTCTAGTACGATCGTGATGGAACTTATACAGGTTTGTGTACTTAAATTTAGATTGAAACATTAAGACCCAAATATTAATATTATGACAAAGAGAATTAATTTATTTTCGTACTTAAAGTGAGCCGAAAGTAGGCCAACATTATTTGGACTAAGTACGAAGCACAAAAGTATGCAATAAACCATGCAAATAATAGTTTAGTAACACTCACTCATCTGTCCTTAAGGTCTGTAACCAGCACAGTGGAATATTTCTGCCGGGAACAAGCTAGGTATTTCTTGTGTGTGAGGAACATAACTAAAACAGTGTGGCCATGTACCTAAAAATTTGCAAGGTCACTCTGATGAATCAGATGTTAAGCACTGTAAACAATTTTAATCTAAATAAATTTAGAAATTAAAAATAATATATTCTAGAGGAAGCATGCTGCTCGGAGAAGGTGCTACTTACTTCATACTTGGTGATAGGACGATGGCTGAACATGGCCATTTTGTTATCTGCACAACTTTATAATGCGATCAACTCCAAAGGAGTATGACATCTGGTCGCCAGCCAAATGAAGATTACAAGATTGCGTAAATTCTTTCGCATTACTCGCTTCTCTTCTCAAGCATCGTAGCGATGTTTTGTTAAGCTGCAAAATCCTTGATCATTATGCATTCCTGGTCCTGGTGGGTCTCTCTAAGGGTATGCTGCACTACCCTCAAGCAAGTAGCGTCTTCTATGTGAAGTCCCTGGTATGTGAGGCATACAGCTCGATTTGATATAATACTAATCAGTAGAAAGTTTGGCAGGGATAGCATTAAAAAGAAAAAAGTTTTTCATACTAAGACTTTTTTTCAGACCTTTTATTTGTATGGCAGCTATACTACAATATATAGTTGTCCGATTTTCATAAAATTTGGTGGAATTATGTAGAAGCATAGAAATCTTATAAATACGAGGCTTGGGAGCGACAGCATTGAAAAAAATAGGGAATGCTAACTTCGGCTCGACCGAAGTTTATATACGGAGCTTGATATATTTTTGCCAGTTTTTATATGGCTATGCGTATATAAAAATCGGAGCTAATATATGTGCAGCGTATCGGAGCTTATATATGCTATGCGATATATTCATCCGATTTTGATCAAAAACTCTCTAAAATTGTGTTGAGACAGATGATATTTATAACTGAAACGTACAAACACGATACCATTGAAAACAAAAAAGATTTTCTCACTAAAACTTTTTTTCGACCGATCATTCCTATGGCAGCTATATGCTATAGTCATCCGATTTGGATCACACTTGGCAGAATTATGTGTTAAAAAAAAAAAGATCTATCTTTTGTGTGGCAGCTATATTACATAGTTGCCCGATTTGCATAAAACTTGCTGAAATTATGTGAAAGCATAAAAAACTTATAAATACCGAGGTTTGGAGCGATAGCATTGAAAACAAAAAAGTTTTTCTCACTAGAACTACTTTTTCAACCGATCGTTACTATGGCAGCTATATGCTATAGTCATCCGATCCGGCCGGTGCCGACAAATGTGCAGCGTATTTGTACCAAAAGACTTCGTGCAAAGTTTGGTTAAGATAGCTTTAAAACTGACTGAGGAGATGGCATAGAAACAGACGGACGGACAGACGAACATGGCTATATCAACTCTGCTCGTCATGCTGATCAAGAATATATATATATAAAAAAAGTCTTGCGGTATTTCCGCAAGCTTGTCTTTGCAAGCGCGTAGTTCTCGTTGTATTCGTCGCATCGGTTCACGCTAGAGCCTTTTGAAAAGCTCTTTCACGCGCTAACACGTGTTTGATTTATTGTTGTTTGTTTTTGAGTTATAGCGTCGCAAACATGGAGCAAAAATAAAGAGAAAATACGGCATATTTTACAGTACTACTACGATAAAGGCAAAAATGCATCTCATGCTGCCAATAAAATTTGTGCTGTTTATGGACCCGATACAGTTTCCATTTCCACCGCACAACGATGGTTTCAACGTTTTCGGTTTGGTGCAGAGGTGATCGAAGATGCGCCACGGTCCGGAAGGCCTGTCGTCGAAAATTGCGATAAAATCGCTGAATTGATCGAAAGAGACCGGCATAGTAGCAGCCTAGCATCGGCCAAGAGCTGGGCATGAGTCATCAAACCGTTATAAGCCATTTGAAGAAGCTTTGATTCAAAGAAGCACGATGTATGGGTGCCACACGACTTGACGCAAAAAAACATTTTTGCCCGTATGGATG